>JACEGR010008075.1:0-41230 GCA_014170235.1 Listronotus bonariensis
GTTCTTTGGTACGCAATAACCTTCCGATTGTTGGGCGGTAATTAAACCGCAAATGATCCGATAAAGGCATTTTCAAAAATATAATCTAAATTTTAGAGCATATACCTATTAAAAGTTGTCTTGACGCTAACCCCTACAGAATAGTTTAGTGAGAAAAAATGTACTATATAGCAGTATTTTTTCTTACTTTTACCTTTACCTATTGATTAATTAGAAAAGCATGTGTCCACTTGGAGTTCATACTAAAAATTGAAATATGTATCTTGAGGTTTTAAAGAACGCAAAAGGGTCATTCTGCCATTTGCTAAGCCTAATACAGTGTACCGTGCTGGCAGATTGTCTTCTAGCAGTGCCAACGGGAGTGGATAAAGGAAGAGCAAGAAGTTAACCTAAAATTAATAAACCCTAACCTAAAAAAATTGTCAAAAGCCAAATAATGTAAACACCAACGACATTGGTAAACACCAAACACGATATTTTATCAGCTTAATTAATAATTAGAGTTCTTACCAATAATACATTTTACCAACATGGCTAAAGAAGAAAAGCTTGATTGGATTTATAAAGGTGCTAACAGTCTAGTGGAACGGGAGGAATATTTACTTGGGCGTAAAGTTGATAAAACTTTGGAGCAGATTAATGAAGAGGAAAAAGAGAAAAAGTTTGTATTACCCACACCCAAAAACCATGTAGAACATGAATGCATACCACCATCAATTAGGGATTTTAATAAGATTGTTTTAGCAGAACAGGTAAGGAAGTAGTTTTATTTGGGATCATAAAGGCTTTTTTGTCTAATAGGCCACAAAATAATTTTTACCACCTGTGAAAATGATTTGGTGGCTTTCTAGCTATATGACGATTTTTTCGAAACCATGCCCTGTAAGTATTTGTTGCTAGCTTTTTTGAATTTTTCTTTTGTGGATCACCAGCTCAACTAGCCTCGCAACTAGCCGACCGTTTTTGGGGGTTTAAGCCCCAGCTAACAATAATAACAATTTCAAGTCTGATAATGGATATCTCTCGAGAACAAAACGTTTCCTCCAAAAATTCTTTCAGATTCGTAAGCAGAGCCCCAAAAACCCCTGTACACCAAATTTTATCAAAATCGGAGTTACTGCAAGTTTCTAAAAATTACCAAAAATAACTTAAGTTTGTTTATAGTACTAAGTGTCTAATTTTATTTGTTTTGAATTATTTGAAATTTTTGAAAAATGCAGAGGTGCAATTATATTAATTTTACTTTACTTAACACTTTTAATATTTTGAACGTTTAAAATTTGTTACAAATTTAGGAAGAGTCCGCCATATCATAGGAAGGTCGTGTCACCATCAAATAATGTACAGGGTGATGATAATTTCTTTCTTTCAGGAAATCAAATAGCAAAAACTCTCTTATTTTAAATGGAACACCATGTATTTTATTACACCATACGATGACAAACAATATACCCTTTTAAATGGTGATATGTTTCCTATACCTATGTTTTATATTTCTTTAGATAATTCCGTTTTTAGATATTTTTATTCCAAACGTCTAAATCTAAGGGAGACTATGATATGGCTATGTCTGTTTACTAAGCCATTATTATTGAATTCTGAAAACAGCACATTTAAAAACTTTTATTTGTTATGGATAAACGAAAAAACGAGTTTTAGGTCACAGAATGTCATTATAACTATCAGAGAGCATTATTATAATTGTCTAAAAACACAAGTTTTATCATTACCACATTCTGCTGCAATAAGTATTATTGGAAGTAGCAATATAAGCAACAAATAAAATTTTGTCTGTCGAGGTCAGAAAAAGTGGCAGATAATAAAGTTTTTAAATTTGTGATGTTTTCAGACAATTCTACATTTAATAATAATGGCTTAGTAAACAGACATGGCTATATTACAGCCTCCTTAGATTTAAATAGACATTTTGGAATAAAAATATCTAAAAACGGAATTTACTAATAAAAGTATAAAATATAGGTATAGGCAACCTATAAACTATTTAAAACGGTATTTTATTTTGCCATTGTGTAGTGTAAAAAATACAGGGTGTTCCATTTAAAATAGGGAGTTTTGCTATTTAATTTCCTGAAAAATTGAATTATTTTTTTTGAACACCCTGTACATAATTTGACTGACAGCCTACTATGGCAGACTCTTCCTAATTTTGTTACAAATTTTAAAAGTTCAAAGTGTTAATAGTAAAATTAATCAAATTGCACCCTCTGCATTTTCAAAAAATCAAACATCACAAAAACGATAAAATAAGACACTTAAGTATCAACGTCTTTGATCATTGGTACTATTAACAAACTTAACTTATTTTTAAGTAGATTTTAAAACCCTCATAAAATATAGGGTGTTCCATTTAAAAAAATATAACTTTTGATATGTCACACTTTTTTGAGACTGAGTAGGGGCTAAACTTACATTATACTGTGGCCTTATTAGGCCCCTATATGTTTCCCAATTTACTTTTTTTTAATTTCCATGGTTATCCAGCCACAGACCGTGTCGAATATGGTGAGCCACCCTGTACTAATTGAAAGTAAAGAGTTCTTATATACTTTTAACAAATAGTCATAATTTTTTTTTTTGATGCTTTACTTACCTGTCAACTGTTTTATTTTCTTTTAAAAATCAAACAAAAATTATTTAATTATAATTATTATGGCTTTGTTTACAGTTTCCAAGTGAGCTATTATTTTATGATCCTTGTTATGTTGTTACTTTTCCAGGTTGACCTATCTGCTAAATTGCAGGAAGATCCCTTAGTCGCCATAAAAAAGAGGGAAGAGGAAGCCCGTAGACAGTTTTTACAAAATCCAGTACAACTAAAAAAACTCCAAGAAGCATTAAAAAAGCAACAAGAACAAAAAAAGAAACACAAAAAATCCAAAAAGAAACATTCAGATGATCTGGATGAAAAAATAAAAGAAAAAATGAAATTACTTAAAAATAATTCATTAGGTATTGGAAAGAAAGAAATAAAGAAAGATAATAATGATGCTTTAAATACTATTTTAATGCACAAATTTAATGCTTTAAAGGACAAATTATCAGAACAAGATTTACAAGATATTTTAAATGGTAAAGTGAGTGATGACAGTGATGAAGATAGGCCTAAAAGAAAAAAGAAGCAAAATAAAAAAAAATAAAGATAATTTTAAAGACAATAAGAAAAAAACGAGGGATAGAAGTAGTAGTTCAGATACTGATGAGGAAAATGCAAGATCATCAAACAGAAGAAAAAGGAGATACAGTTCTGATGAGGACAGAAAGCAAAGGAAATTATCTCCAGATAGAAAAAGGAATTTGTCTTTAGACAATAAAAGAAAAGATAATAAAAGGTATTTAAATTAATTATGAATTTACAGCATGTCCCTTCATTAAATTGACTGACTAAATAAAAAAATTTACACTGTTGTTAAAATAAAAACTGATCTTTATTCTAAAAATGTTATTATTGTCGACGGTGTTAAAGCCCTATGGCACCTGGTAAGAAAACAAAACTGTATTGAATTTATCACAATGGATGATAAATACCTTAAGAAAATAAATGGAAATAATTTGCTACTGTCGTAATAATATCTGAAAAAAATCTCCTTTTTTGTATATTATTACGACAGTAGAGAATTATTTCCATTTATTTTTTAAATCTTACATGTCGACTCCCGGTAAAACTTAATGCCGATTCACTGAATGATGCATTTCAGTACGGTATCAATGGTGAGATTATATCTTACTGTTGATCAACAAAGTTGTTTTTATATGATACTCTTGCCTTTCGTGTTATTCACTGTGGACCTGGTACAGCCAGTTTGAGGTAGGCGAAACGCGTCACTGTAGAGGTCCCGGTGATTGGGATGAAAAGCAGGAGTTCTTCTCTTAACAGTCAAAAAGGGAAATTTCTTTTTCATAAATACATACAATACATCTCTTTATTTACTTATTTTAATTTAAAAAAAGCACAAGACAAACAATAAGGTATTATAGATCCATATTTTCAGGACATAAGTTCTTTCAAAAAGTGTGATACTGGTTCATGTTTAAAACAAAAGTGGATGAAAAATGCTAATGGAAAAAACGTCAGATTTAAAAATAAAAACCGTCATCCTCTGTTCTTCCAAAAAGTACATAAGAATGTATTTTTAGTTATGGTTTTATTTGATTTAAATAATTACTAGTTAAGAATATAAACAACATAAGTAAAGTTTAGTAGAAAAATGTATTCATAACATTTAGTAGCTCAGTTAATTTATTACTAATAGTGACCTGGTCTAACTCAGTATGTATACTACTAAATAAAAATAATGGGTGCATTCAGAAGAACTTAGCCGCTTATCCGCTGGGTAAGCAGAGTGTCAAAATTGTCAAATTAAACCAATGGGATGGCTTTATTTTGATGGTTTTGACATTCTGCTTACTTAGCGGTTCAGCGGCTGAGTACTCCTGAATGAACCCATTGATTTCATTGTACTTACAAGTTTTTATAAATACTATTTACAGATGGTTTGTTTGGTTTTTTAGGGATCAAAGAGAAAGCAGTTCAGAAAATAAATATAAAAAACGGGACAAACATAGTAGGAAAAGAACAGATTTAGGCATAGAAGTACATCCACAGAAAGTGAGGCAAGCAGTAGTTCAAGTGGTAAAAGGCATAGACACAGAAGTGTTAGTAAAGAGAAAAGAAGGAATAAAACCTATAAGAAGAAAAGTAGAACACAAGATAAAACTAGAGATAATATTGATAGGCAAGATGGGCCTTCATCAGTAAAGCGAAAATATAAAAAAGAAAGAGATAGTAGTTCAGAAAATGATAGTGATAAAAAGACGAAAAGTGACAGAAAGAAAAAAATGAATCAGACAGCGACAATGACCTTGATGAAAAAATTATGGCACAACTTAAAAAATTAAGAGGTGAGGTAGAAATTCAAACACAGACAAAGACAATCCATACTGAAAAATCTGGTGTAAAAAACAAAATGATGATAGTAGTAGCTCATCCAATGAGGAAAGCAAACCGCTTTTTCCAGAAAAGCCGCCCCATTTAAAAAACCGAAGAAGTAATAGTGATACTTCTAGCTCAGAAGAAAAAGAACTGAGAACCATATATAAATATAGTGATTCCGAGGATGAAAGACAACAAAAACCTAGGTCCTTTGGCTTAGTAACATCTGATGGAAAGAAAATTGCTTTAAAAAAATGAAAGCCCTAAAAAGTGGATTCAAAGACCATAAAAAAGATTGAACCAGTTGCAAAACCAGCAAGAAAAGAAGTTAAAAGATTAACTGAAAAAGAAAAGGAAAAATTAAGAAAAGAAATGATGCAGAATGCAGAAGTCAGAGATAGGGAAAGGGAAGAAAATGTAAAAAGATACAAAGAAAAAGATAAAAAAGAAGAAGAAACAGTAAACAAAAATTTGACGCTGATCTTGTACACACTGAACTTCTAAAGTCTGCAAAACACTCTTCAGTTGAACAAAGAATAAAATCAAATTTAAATAATATTCAAAGATCGTCAAGACATATGGATTCGAATTTTTCAAAAAGGTGATAAAATGTTAAATTTTAAGGTAATTCATGGATTTTGTTTGCATTACCATGAACGGTATATAAATTTGTTTTATAAAATTGAGTTCTCAAATTATTTAATAAAGTTTTGTACAAATATCTGCAAGGTAAAAGTAGTAAATGTTGTATTATTTATTTAAATTTTGTTTTATTTTTATTTAACGTCTTCAGTATAGGGTGTCTAAAAATTATGTCAGTCACTTATATGAGCTATAAAAAAATTACTATTATAACCTAATTATTGTATTTGAAGATTCAAAAGAAAATATGAAATTGGTACACTAAAAATACGATATTACAGAGTACCTATATCCAAAAATAAGAATATCTTCTCTAAGTTTATATTTAAATACATTTTTAAAAGCTTTATTAAAAGTTAAAAGACGTTTTTTAATGATTTTGTTTGTAGAAACAGCTTTTATTTATCAATTACAAGTGATAGTAATTCTAAAAGAACATACTTTTGAGAACACATGTGTTACTCATGTAAAAATATTGATGTATAATCCGCTTCTGTGGATAATGTCCCGAACGACCTCCAAAAAAGGCGCTTGGCGGTGAGCACCGTTTCGACGGTTTAGATTATTTGAAATAAATAAAATTGAAAAATAAAGGTAAGATCTTCTGAAGGATAGATAAACGCAGGTATTGAATAAAGAAATAATCAAAATTTTGATTTTTAACAAAATGGCGGCTATTTGAATAATTTTCGCTCTAAATTGTCAAAAATAGTAAAAAATTCACATCTTATTCCTTCGTTCGGTACCTCAAGAATATATCTATGAAGATTGTGTTTAAATTTGAGCCCGATAACTTGAGCCGTCTCTGAAAAATCGTGCTCACCGATTTTAAAAGACAGTTTTGAGAAAAACTCGTTTAAAGTTTCAGAAGTAGCTTACAACACTCTGACGCAACCTTACAAATAATTCAGGTATATCTCTGAAAGTATTTATCAGATTGACTTCTAATTTTTTGAGAATAAATTTGAATATAATGTAGATTTTGAACAACATTGAGTAACACCCTGTTGTGTAAACATAGAAATACACATAATATTGCAAGTCAAACAACATGCGGAAGTAAATTAGCAAGGTTGAGATACTGCATTTAACCACTTAAGATAAATGAAATAACAAGAGAGAAATAACACAGTACATGGTGTCTCTAAAAAAGGCTTGTAAAAAATGTTGCCACCATTCCTTGGACCAAGATACAAAGATCTAACCCAATTTACCTTAGTCAAAAAGTTGATTGTTGGCGAGATACAGAGAGTCAAAGTTTCCATTTTAATTTAGTTATTTTTAAATATTTTTTTATTATTGGATTTTTTTCATAGAATTGGGTATTAGGGTAAAGTAACCACACGTCCCGATTTTGGCGGACTGGGAATAAATGAACATAAAGAAAGGGTTTGGCGGAGGTGAGGAACTTTTGTTGGTCATCAAAAATTTTTGTGACATGAAAGTTTCTTATCACCAATTTACCATTTATCCCTTCCCATTGATGAAACGTTCGAGCGGGTGAGGACTTTTTTTTGATCTTGAAAATTTGGCGAAGAAAAAGGCATTCTTCATCCTATTTCATGTTTTCACATTTATTATGAGATAGATAGATAGATAGATAAGCATTTATTAATTCCAAATAACAAATAGTTACATATAAAACCCAAAAGGGTGTGGAACCATGTCATACAATAATGTGATAATATATTATCTTAATTACTACACCTACCTAGTAACTTTTTATCCTCATCATCAAAAAATTCACTTAGTGTGTAAAATGATTTTGTTAACAGATATTTCTTAATACACTTTTTAGTTCACTCTCTGAGAGTAGCCTAACTGATTCAGGAAATGAATTAAAAATTTTATTACTGAAAATTTGACATTTTTCTGAATGTATGAAAAATTGCATTTATCACAGTATAGCTTGCCGCCCTTATCTCGAGTGTCATGATCATGTCTAAGGTGACACTCGGCAAACAAATCCAAGTTACCCCTTACAAACATGACAGAATCCAAAACGTAAAGATTTATAACAGTTAAGATTTTTTGTCAACAAATACTTCTCGACAGCTCTCTGTTTGTTTCATTCCATAGATATTTCTAACACAACGCTTCTGCAGCACCATAACTCTGTCAATTCTTGAAGAACTTCCCCAAAATACCAACCCATACTTAAGCCGACTCTGTATATATATGCATGGTATGCTGTAATAGCAGCATCCACACCAACATTCTTAGCAATAATATATTAGGGGGTTTTTCAGGGTGAAGAATCAAAATCTGCATAAGTTTTTGTTGTTAAAGGAAGAGGGAGCCACCTGCAGTCATTTGCTTATGTTCAAAATGCCATAACTTTTTGTGCCCCTGTATAATTTATCAGGGTGTCGATTAAAAAAATAAAATATAATCTTTATCCTGTGTATTATCTTTATGATCAACTTTTCGACTAAGGTAAGTTTGCAATATATTGTTGTATTTTGGCCTAAGGAATTTGTGGTAGCATTCTGTAAGGACCTTTTGGAGGCTGCCAGGTGGCCTAGATAAAGTGTAAAGAAATGCAATGAACACTTTTGTATGAAATAACACATTTAACCTTAAATATCTCAAAAACGGTTGGTCATAGTGATATTTACCAAGTATACCTTTTTTATGCAAAAAATATAAGATAATACAAAGAAAAGGTATGACATTCTAAACATAAGCAAGAAAAGGAAAAATTGCGGCGCCCTCTACATCCTTCAACAAAAGGCTTAGCAGTTTTCTCACCTTAAAAAACCCCCTAAACCAAAAACTCACTTTTTAAATTAAAAAAAAAACAAGATTTAGGTATTGTATCATAAACGTATTTTGCATGTCAAAATAGATATACAAATTTTTTGATTACATCAAACAAATTTAAATGGTGTTCCGATTTGAGCTCTCAAACACCGGTCGTCAAACGGAGGTCTGAAAAACGTCGAAGAAGAACGACCCATAATGTTTATACGGGTCGGTCTTAACAGCAAAATGGCATGAATATAGGAAGCAAGTAGGTTTAATTCGAGTGTAAAAATACACATAAATATATTGCAAACAACTCTGCTATAAAAACAAGTTATTTGGTGAAAATAAAAAAATGTATTTTTATGTTAAAACTAACACCTTGTTTAACAAGGCTGATACTCTGTACAGTCACAGTGCGTCTTCTCCTTCAAATCGCATATGTCGTTTACGTCCTGCGTACATCTTTCATTATCATCCTGGAATCTAACAGACTTTCTGTTAATTTTACAGGCCTCTGGTGGAATGTCGGGCGGGCTAATCATTATTGTTGGTCTTTCAGTTTTCTGTTTAGTGGTTGGCGGGTCTGTGCATTTTATGGGGTACCTGCCATCACAAACTTTCTGTTGTTCTTTTAGTACACCAGCGTAATATTTTTAACGATTTCTTCAGGTGTGTCAATGTGTTTTGGTGTATAGGAGGTGTATTTTCCTAAAAGTGCGATTTATTATTAAATTTTATTAGATCACTGTATTTTTATTATTTTGTAGCTTTTTCTTTTCACCTGGCAAAAAAAAAATTTGCATGTTTCAATTAAACAGATACCTCATCGACGCATCGTCAGACTGGCCATGGGAAATCCCATGTAAATTTGGATACCCTTAAATATTGTCTCTCCTATTGATATTACAACAAAATTGTATTAAACTATTTTGAAGACCTTAATAAGATAAGCTTACACATTAAATTTTGTTGATTTCTAATAAGTCAATTAAACGTTATTTAAGAACAACTATTTGAAGGGTACAGAAATAAATCAAAGATTGTCACAAAAACCACATTCTGGGATACGACAGTCTTAATATTTACTCTTCCCTTTTATTCGGGTCTCGCATTGACAATTCTAGGTTTATTTGGTTATAATTTTGGGCATTAAAAGTGTAAAGATGTACCAACAAATTACGCTAATAATCTCAATTTTAATAAAAATGGACATTTCTTGTTTTATTACTGTACCCTTCATTTGAAAAATCCTGATACCTGATACATACCTAAATGAATCTAGCAGTGATAACTAAATTTTTTGTAAATTTTTTAATTGATGTTTTACTTTTTATTATACTTTGGGTACTTTATATTGAAAAATATACCTAGTAAGTAACTATGGCAACTGACTTTAAACCAATGGAATACATTTTTTGTTTAGGTGTTTTTCTATATTTAAAGTGCCCGAAGTATAGTTTTTCATTATTATTTATTACTTACTGGTGGATTCATTATGGTATGTATGTATCAGGTATGCTACGATTTTACAAATAGTTTTTTCTAAATAACTTTTAATTGGCTAATTAGAAATTAATGAAATTTAGTGTGTGAGCTTATCTTATTAATGTCTTCAAAATAGTCTCATACAATTTTGTTCTAAAATCAATAGGGGAGCCAATATTTGAAGGTATCTACATGGGATTTCATATGGCCAGTCTGATGATACACCACCCGGTATACCGGGTAACATAGGTTGTTCTTATTACCTTTTTTTTCTTGGATTTTGAAAGAAACAGAAATATTTTACAATATACTAAAGCATAAATTCACATTTTTTGCATTAACAACTTTTTTGTAGTCTTGACATTTGATGTGGCTTTGACGACTTTTTTACTTGACTGCCTAATTAAGATTACTTACCTAATCTTATAATTAATGGCTATTGGTTATTAAAAGTTATTATTTATGTTTTTTAAGATTTAAAATAAATATTATATCAAGTACAAGTAGTAGCCCTCAATTAAAAACAGTATTTAGGCTCAATTAAGTATTCAAATACTTATGCGAGCTCTGAAAAATACCCTACTAAGAGCGGCTTTTACAATGTTGAGTCAATCCTTGAGTTAGTATACTCCTACCCTAGAAGCGAACCAATTTTGGTAAATCTAGGCGACAATGCTTTTAAAACTTAGCTAGAATTTCAACCACTTAATAAATTCAACCCTGAGTTTGTTGACACGACATTGTAAAAGCCGCTCTAATAGCGAAATATTTTATTTTTATAGTTACCTTCAATATCTTCTGTACAACTTAGATCTTTCTTTTCTCCAGTATACACTGGATATGCACATTCTTTATTAACTGGAAGAATTCCGTGTGGTGGTACCTGGTAAGTGTGTTTAATTGAATCTTCATATTCTTGAAGTATCTTGTCTTGTTTAGCTTTCTCGGCTACTGGATCGACATTTCCACCGCCGACATTCAATTCTCGAAGACATTTTTCCATTTCAGTTTGTTTTGTCTCATCTGCAAAATATCAATAAAATTAAAAATGACTAATTTTACTCTTTTCAAGACTAAATAATAATGCTCAGTTTTACAATTGCTCAGTTGAACTCTACTGGTACATGAACTTATCCACTTAAAATATATTGCTGTCACTTTTGGCATTTACTTGACAGCAATATATTTTAAATGGACAGGTTCAAATACCAGTTGAGTTCAACTGAACTACAGCTTAAACTGCTATTGTAAAACTGGGCATAAATAGCACAAATTCTAATATTGTATACCTATTGTCTCTTCAAACTTCTTTTCTGCTTCCAAATTATCTTTAACAGAATCTTCCAAGTCATCTTTAAGATAACCTTGGTTAAACATCCAGTTTCTAGTATTCTCTATGACTTCACACGGGAACTTACTAGAGTTCTCTTGCATATATCTATATACATAGAGATCCGCTCCAGTTATAACGAACCTGTAAAATGATTAATAGTCAGAAATAAGTGCTTTTTACATATTCTTTTTTCAACTTGTGTGCGCAAAGTAGATACTTTTGTCGTTACGTTGAGAAATATTAAGATAAAAATAAATACAGGGGTATTCTTAACCTATACATATAAACTGGGGAAATTTTTGTTAAGGACGAAAATGACCGAAAATTAAAAAAAAGTTAGTACAATGTTTTTAGTTAGGAAGATAACCAATTATTTAAAATTAAACAAAAGAAGTATAATTTTAAGGCCAATGATTACCCATAATGATTACTTATAGATTAATTTTTTTTAACACAAAAGATAGTTTACTATTTATCATTTGTCTTTTACATATTATTTGTCTTCATAATTCGCGTTATGTTATTTAATTTAAAAATTAATTACCTCACTAACCAAAAATAATTTTTAAAACTTTTTGTCTTATTAGACATTGTTTGTCGTTAGCAATAATTTCCCAAGATTATGCGTATAGGTAAAGAATCACCGTGTATATGTTTTTACTTTTCTAAGACATTCATAGAAAAATATTGTTCTTAATACTTGTGCAAAGTGCCTTTTTCGCACTTGAAGCTTATTTGAACACCGCTTCGCGTCGTTCTTCTAACTTGTTGGCTTAGTGCTAATATCACATATCTTTAATTTCAAAGGTTTATGGCTTATAAGGTTACGTTCATAAATCATTACAAAGTACACATTTCTTACAGTTCTGCTACAGTGGTCGTTTGTAAATGTATTACTTATTAATTACACTGCTTTCTGTCTTTCGGCGTTCAAAAATAGTCTGGGAATGTAACTCTGCATTAGATTCTTTACCGTGCTCTCGAGGGCGGTAACAATTTACCGATTTTGCGCATTTCAAATTTCTCTCTTAAGAGAATAGGAAACAAACGAAATTGTTACAATTTTAAGATTTAAAAGTTTTTAAAAGAAAAGAAACATGTCAGGTTACAAGTGACATTTCCTGAGTAACGGTAAAAATGCTTTTACAACGTAATACATTTTAAATATCATTTTGATTCCATTACCACCGTCGAGTGATATCACTGGACGGTGCCATTACAAAGTGCAAGCATTACTTTACATTTTATTTATGAACGCACTCTAAAGTATTATTGGCAAAAATAAATAAAACAGGTTCTATTGTAGTAGTGGGCATATTACATCGACCTCAAATTATGGATTTCAAAAAGTAGGGTAGCCCACAATGCTAAATGGTGATTTACTCGTGCGTCAAAGAGACCTAATGGGTTAAAACGCTTAGATGATAAGAAAAAATGTTATATAATTTCATCAAAAAATACTGCTATTATTTCGGCTTGTGGAAATCGTTCGCATCGTATGGGATTATATATTTTTCGTTATCCTTAAATTATTTTATTCAAAATAAAAAAAAGCTTGAGAATGTCAAAATGACGTTTTTACAACTTTGCAGCTCTCCGCTTTGTTTACGTCACTCTTAAATTGTCCGATTAGTGGAATATACACTGTTAACAATGTAATTAAATCACCCTATCTTAATCTGACGCGCTCGACAATTTCTGATGGATATATTTTTGTTTTTGATGATCGGCTCTGTATACGGAATTAATCTTTGATGGAGGTACTTAACCGGGTACAAGGTATCCTCCGGTATAATAATCTGCCGCGCTGTAGTAAATCCCGAAATCCCCCTCTTGGGCTCCCTACCATTATATCTGGAAAATGGTGTATCACAACTTACATTTTTAATTCCATTCATAAAAAGAGCTGCTCTCCTTATCAATGATCCTTCACTTACAGAAAGATTTCTTTTCTTACCTACCATTCGAGGGAAATATTTTATTCCAATAGATATTTCGACGGCTTCTGCTCCGAGAAATAAGCCAACTTGAGAAGTCCAGAGTTCACATCACTAGTGTGACTCGACTCTGGAACTTACTGCCCGCAGATGTTTTCCCTTTTCCCACCAGTCCCGTGTTAATAAATTTCCTCTTATCTCACTCAGGACTCAGAAGCCATCATTTGCTGTCTCAAGAT
This sequence comes from Listronotus bonariensis, assembly GCA_014170235.1. Lineage (NCBI taxonomy): Eukaryota > Metazoa > Arthropoda > Insecta > Coleoptera > Curculionidae > Listronotus > Listronotus bonariensis. The sequence continues at coordinate 13,336 of JACEGR010008075.1, forward strand.
TAAAAATAAAAATAATAAAATACTATAAATAATATAAATTACCTTTGATTGAAAACCACTATAATAGCTCCAATATAAAAATCGGCGGGAGTATACAATTCTGGATTTAATGGATCTGAGCCAGGTTTTACTAGTAATGTACTGCGTAAATATTTTCCACCAATAATACCAGAGTTTTTAACGGGTGGTTCTTGAATTTTACAGGTGCCATCTGCCAAAGAATATAACAAAATAAAGCGGCGAATGGTATCTTCTGGGTGGACAGCGTCCATTTTCATTTCATATCTACCAAATAAATATGTTTTTGTTAATACATTGATGACAATTTTAAAGGTACTACTAATTTTTAATCTATGTTTAAAATGCGAAATTAAACAATTTATCTAAGCTAAGATTTTTTAGTTATGAATGTTGATTATACCTTCATGACACTTTATTAAGGTGTAAGATTTGTCCAACTACTAATTTTTAACTTGGTCAGGAATGCCCAAATATGACTCCAAGCAAAGGACAGATATTACCTTTGGGAAAAAATAAATATTTTTGAGTCTAATTGTTAATAAAGGGTGCTTGATATTAGTACGTGGGACTTCCATAGCGCCTAAACTATGAAAGTTAGAGATTTCGTTCAAAGTGGTATATGAACTAGAGATAAAAGTCTATATTAAACTTGCACACTTTTTAGGTAACAAAAACTTTTTATCTGTTGTGCCTATCTTTTATATTTTTATAGGGCTAATAGGCAGATATGTTTTCTCTAGGTTTGTCAATTTCGGTCAAATAGATTTAGTTAGGAACGGACTTACGAGATTTTTTTCCAAAATGATGCATTTAACCTCGTTGCAAAGAAATCGGATTTAGCTACAATTGAACTAATACGTTTTTCTTGTAGACAAACTATGGGAAATAATTCAGTTAAAGCGAATTTGTCCATAATTGGAGGATTCCGGAATTATGATTAGTCTTGGTAAATTATGCGCCCCAAAAGCATGCATTTCTCTAAAAAATGTGAGATTACCATGATTCCTGAATTGAATGCTGATACAACTTAACAGTAAATTTATTAAAATTAAACGTATTAGCATAATTGTAGATAAATTCTTTTTTTTTTGTTTACAACGAAGTTAAATGCATCATTTTGGAAAAAGTCCTGTAAGTCCGGTCCTGACTAGGTCTTTTCGACCAAAATTGACAAACCTAGAAAAAACATATATAGCTATCAGTCCTATAAAAATAAAAAAGATAGGCGCAACAGATAAAAAGTTATCGTTAGTTTAAAAGTGTGCAGGTTTATTTTTAGAAAATATTTTGTTTTGGGCCTCTTATGTTTGTCTATACATATGTACAATATTAGACTTATCAAATTATAAGTCTGAGAGAAAAGTAAATTTTCTTGTATAAATATTTAAAAAAAAAACATCTATACAGGAAAAAAATCCTGTCAGTGAAGAGGTTACTGAAACCAAAAAACAATTAAATCTGATTGTAGAGGGCCACAAGATATCCTTCTATAAGTTTAAGCTAATTTCAAAATAACTAACCAGAACATCATGTATAGTTAGGGATCCCTGGACCATTTATACCATTCATACTGTGACGTATATATTTTTGAAATACATATATAGGGCCACTTTACGTCACTTGGACCAATGTACCATATGGAACTATCTTCTTGGGACAATGAGACCGGTGGACTATCAAAACTAACTTTGCATTTTTAGGACCAACTTAACTTATTGAACTAACTTAATTTGGTACGGGCATACCTCCCACTCGGGGTAGCCCGTACGGGGGCTGAACTAAAACTTTAACTTAATACTTTGATTTTACTAACTACTTCTTGTCTGATAAATCAATCCCTTTTAATTTCTTTCTCTCTTCTTTAAATCAAGCAATTTTCCAGTGTTTGTTTTGCATTTCTACGCTACCCAGTTTTTTAATGTTTTTATTTTATTATTATAAAAGTAACCTAGAAAATTGTTTAATTTATACTTTTAAGACCTTGACACCTCACGTATATTTTTATGTAGCAAATTTCCCAATGTTAAGTAAACTAATTAAAATGTATACTTATTTTAAAATTCCCAAAAATGTATATTTTTAAAATTCACAAAATGTATACTTTTTTATACTAGGTGTTCACATATGCCCCATTCCTGAAAGCGTTGGACCCACAACGCTATTAGAAATGAGCCAAATTTACTTTTAAACCCTTAAAAAAATAGCAATATTACCGAAAACGATAGTTCCATATAGCTTACAAAAATTCAAAAATCTAACAATATTTTACCTATTATTTAAATTATTGTAAATAATCTTAACTTTCCAAAGTTTCAAAATCATCAAAAAGTTTCATCTAAGATTAGAAAAATATGAAAACTAAAAAAATGTTCAAATAGCCTTTAATCCGAAAAATAATTGTTATGATTGATTAAAAGTCTCGACTTTTTTTCTAAATATTAAAAAATTTGTCATTGATTATATTTTTGTTTCTGTTGTTAACAGAATAATTTGTAAATTTAAGATTTTTTCCAAGTAATTTTATTTAAATATAATTGCAACGGTTAAGATTATTTTTTTTTATTTTTTGGAGAAAAGTGGCCTAAATTCTTTACCTCCTATATAGAACACTTTAAATACATTGTGTTATTACTCATTAACTTTACTACATATTATGTACTATACAAAAACATCTGACTTGGTAAATAAAAAAATGTTTATTTGAAACTAGCTAGCTCCGCATTATTAGACATGGTCTTGACCTTTCCCGCATATTGTATATCATCAAAACAATGACCCTTTCATAACTTAATATTACATATACGGTGGGTTAAAAAAGAGTTATTATCAAATTTTACTTTTAGGCTACTTTTTCTCTGCATATTAAATCATTATTATTATTAAAATTATTTTTTTAGTAAGTAAACACCAAAAAAATACAATTAATTAAAAAAATATCAAGTTATACCTAAACACATCACACAACACTCGATTATAAATAACATACTGTTCTAGATTGTCCTTCCATTGTCGAACTGTACCGGTCCACCTTGCCTCCTTGTCCATGTCCTTGATGGTGCGTTCCATTGGCCATTTGTCCCGTACTTCTCCACGTACCATTGTCTTCCTTTTCACTCCCATTTTCTTCTTCCACGTCAGGTTACTGCAACTTCATGCCAATTTCCCCATATCCTGAGCTTCCTCAGGGCCGCTAGATAGTCTCGTACCCCACCATTCAAGACCAAACTTCAGAGCTCTTCCCCATACTAGAGCTGCGGCTTCCAGTGCTAATGCAGCGTCATGCTGCTTCTGAACTCCGTCTTCACGACGTAACATAAAACTTCGACGCAAATAACTATTTCATATTCTTCTTCAACAACTCTGGCTAACACCATTTAGCCATATTTCAAAACTGAAGATATACCTTATCTTCCTTTTCTTGTAGCTACGCTGCTACCTCCTTGCAGCTACGCTACGCAACATATTTTTTCCCCATCTTCGTCATTTCACACCCATTTCTTCTTCGGGAACGGGACGCCTTTACCATATATATGGCATTTTCTTCCACAAATACACTGAGTGGTAGGAAGGGCGTACCATGAGCGACTTTTCCTATCGCTTCACAAAGGGCACTGAAACTGGGGCGGGCACAGCTTACCATAACCGACGTTTCACAAAGGTCACTGGGAACAGGGGCACCTCCATCATATGTGACGTATATATTTTGAAATACATATATAGGGCCACTTTACGTCACTTGGACCAATGTACCATATGGAACTATCTTCTTGGGACAATGAGACCGGTGGACTATCAAAACTAACTTAATTTGGTACGGGCATACCTCCCACTCGGGGTAGCCCGTACGGGGGCTGAACTAAAACTTTAACTTAATACTTTGACTTTACTAACTACTTCTTGTCTGATAAATCAATCCCTTTTAATTTCTTTCTCTCTTCTTTAAATCAAGCAATTTTCCAGTGTTTGTTTTGCATTTCTACGCTACCCAGTTTTTTTAATGTTTTTATTTTATTATTATAAAAGTAACCTAGAAAATTGTTTAATTTATACTTTTAAGACCTTGACACCTTACGTATATTTTTATGTAGCAAATTTCCCAATGTTAAGTAAACTAATTAAAATGTATACTTATTTTAAAATTCCCAAAAATGTATATTTTTAAAATTCCCAAAATGTATACTTTTTTATACTAGGTGTTCACAATACTAACAAGTTATTTTTTGCGAGTAGCTTCATTTTGACAAGACCCCAACTTTTTTCTTACAACAATTTTCGTTGGTGGTAGGTTACAAGCAAAATGAAGCTACTTACGAAAAATTAGCTTGTTAGTAATAATTAGTAAAAATGGTCCAGGGATCCCAAAATTAGTAAGTTATTATTATTTAGTCTAATTAAGGTTTAGCAAATAAACAATTTTTTATAATAGACTATATAGGTCTTTAATTTTGAGTTACTTCAACAAGGCTGTTCCTGGCGGGGGTGCAGCAGGGACATTTGCACGGGGCGGAAAAATTAGTAGGCGGCATTTTGCCCAAATGAAGAGCCTTTTTACAGTGAGTTGAAAGAGGGGAAATTTTTTTGCTCTTCAAAAATTTACACAAGAGGGAGGCGCAAATTCCTTTTTGCGGGGCGACAGAAGACCCAGGAACGGCACTGTACTTCAAAGTATTTAAAAATCACTCTTTTAAAATAATTTTAAGTTAAGAAAATTATTACAATTACGTTTAATTTAAAAACCTTATGGAAAACATATCAATCTAAACCAGGATACAAACGGTCATGCAAAACTGTCACATTTTTATAAAAAGCCAATGTATTTTGTAATACACACACCCATATTTACGCTCTAGCATTGACTTTTTATACAAATGTGACAGTTTTGCTTGACCGTCTATACCCAATTAAAGTTTCCAAGCCACACATTCTATATTGTTTAAGTGAAATATCTTTATTTGCGGCTATACAGGGTGTTTCCTAATTGCGGTAAGAAAATTTAAGGGCGTATTCCTTAGCCAAAAAAGTTCATATAAACATGGGTCCCCAAATGTTTACATTCTTAAGATACAGAGTGTTAAACTTTTTAGAAGAACCTTAAAATTTCGAAAATACTTTTTTGGACTAGATATAAACACTATTTTATTAAGTATTTGTAATTGTTGTTACATAGCTCCTACTAAAAATTACAAAACTTAATTTTTAAAAGAAAAATTGCTCTATTGTTTCTTGTATGGTCCAGGAATATGCAATTAACCGTATTTTTTTCTGGAAAACTTAGCAAGCTATTTAAAAATATATTTTATCTGAACAAAAATATAAAAATAGCAAGAAAAGTCAGTGGCGTAGATTTTTTTGTCAATAATATGAGCTAAGATGCGTCCCACGCGGCCACTGGTCTAACTTATTTAAATTAAGTTAGGGCCCAATTAACCTTATTTTACAACAAATACCACAGCCAATTTTTTATTAAAATTTTATAAGGACATTTAACATATTAATAAAAAACTATTTTTTTTTAAAGTTTAACACCCTGTATTTATAAACAAAGCATTTACGGACCTATGTGTATGTGAACTTTTTGTCATAACCGCAATTAGAAAACACCCTGTAGAAACATTTAGGGTTTGTCTAACCAGAACTGAGTTAACCGAAATGTATTAAAGTGTTAAGCTGATCTATAGATTTATGTTTCTGTTTCCGTTTGCCATTTGACGTTTAGGTTTTTGATATGGTATATGGAAACGGCAGACAAAAAACATAATTTGACTGATGGAAAGTTGTTGTTTCACTGAAAAGGTCAAACGTCAATCTATTAATGCAGCTTTATGCAATCTATAACACATTTTTGACCTACCGTAAATACTTATTGGCATTCACAATTTGTTTCATAACATCTTTTCTGGGTGGTTTTGGCAAGAAAGTCAAAGTATTTTGTAGGGAATCTTCCAAACTACCCAAACCATCATGAGGAGGTACTTGTGGTGCTGGCTTCTCTTTCTCGGGTTCTTTGATAGAAATGGGTGGTTTTTGTTCAATACAAAGTGCATTTCTAATGGACAAATAATGATAATTGTAGTTTTTAAAATAATTATCACTTTGTTATATTGAAACAAAGATGTAGTGTCATAAAACCTTCCATTCTATCTTAAATTAAGGCCTTTGCCACGATACCAAGCGGAAGGGGGCAGCGTAGAGCGGAAAATGTGAGAGCGCTGTCTTTGATCTTTAAGCAAAAATAAAAAAACTTGTATTTTTAAATCAGCCGGCTGCAATATTCCTAAACGAAAAAGCCCTTTCGCTGGCCGCTCGAAACGAACAAATATTATCCGCGGAGCTTTTTTAAGAGATATAAACCGGTTTAAAGACGCCGTTTACCACAAAACATTGTAGTCATTACCAACAACATAAAGAGATTTGAAACTTTCCGCTCCACGCTTACGCGACCGACTAACGGATTATAATTTACGGATACTCTAGTGAGCTTTCTACCTGTTTGTATTCCATATGTCCACAATAAAAAAATTATTGAATAATTTGTTTAAACTGATAAGAGGTTGAAGAATACAACTTACCTAAAGTAGTCTCTGGTAAACTTGTCGCAGTCGTAAAGAAGCATATCGCGCCCTAACACGAAAATAGTATTTCCCACCAGGAAGTCCTTCGGCTGGTAGTATTCTGTTACTTCATTGTCCGTTTTTTCCAAATATATTGAGGGATATGTGACTGGCGTATCTGTGTAAATCTATAAGAAAATTTTAAACAAAATGGAATCGTCATTTTAAAGCATGCGGTTACTTGTTTTTTTTTGCGATCTTTGGAACTATCTTATTTTAAATGGAACATTAACGGCCTGTTTCTTAAATTACGTATGAAATAAACACCCATTTATAAATTTTATATTTTAAAATTTTTTCTTTACATGTATACCAGAAAACAGCCAATAACGGATGACTAGGTATTTAGCAAAATTAAATGATTAAAAACAGAATTAAGTTAATTATGACCAAAAAAATGATGACGTTTCAATTTAAACATTGGAATAATTATTAAAGTGCTTTACTATATTTATAAATTTTTAACCACATAGGGAATAAAAATATTTGTAACGTACATTGAATACCGCACTCAGCTTTACCTAAGTGTTGTTTCATTTGAAAATACTTTACTTCAAAATGAAAACTTATTCGGCTTCTCTGTATATCGTTGCTGCATATTTAATATTAACGACAATAATGACCTATACAGCGTGTCTACTTAGGTTCGCACCATATGGAAAACTTTTTTATCATTAACTTTACCAAAAAGAAGTTATTCTCTATAAAAAGTTGGTCTAAAACCTAAAATTCAATTATCAGATACTGTGAAAAATATAAATTTTTTCAAGAGGAAAGTACCTTTTTTTTCATAATATCAAAAGTTTTTATAAAGAAAAGATGTTTAGGATTAAAATACAACTAAAATATGTAAACTTGTGTATTTATAAAAAATAACTTTTTATTTTTATGTAATAACGGTGAAAAGTTAATTTACATAAGACATAAGTGAATTCTTATTTCGAAATATAAAGTAAAAAGGAATCTTAAGAAATGTTAAAACAGCGAAAAATTACAGAAATGCTTGTTTATTGCAGAAAAAAAAATAAAAAAGTTTTTCTCTAAAATAAACCATTTTGCCTATTTAAAAAGTATTTTTGATACTAAACAACTTTTCTTTATAATTTTTTTTTTTGAGGTACCTTGTATACCACTGCAAAAAATTAATATTTGATAATTGCAATTAAGTTTTAGACGACGCAGAACTTTTTCGTAAAATTAATAATAAAAAAGTTTTTCTTATGGCGCGAACTTAGTAGACACGCTGTATTAACAATCCCATCACTTTACAGTAATAGTATAATATTAAAATCGTAAAACAGCACTTCACATTCGCGTCCCGGAAAATTTGCGTTTGCAATGTTTGATATTAGAGACAGAGTGACAGTAAGGCACGCATAATAGGTCTGTTCAGTTGGTTAGTTAAAAATATGGGCACAAAACACTTAATTATATTGCTTTCTCCACTTTTGCATATAAATTAAGAAAATATTTGGGATGTCTAAAATACCGAAAACCGATCGACAATTAATGACATTTGACTGATTTCTAACGTTTTATTTCGACTTACGTCAGTGACGTAATTTTTTTGTTACTTTTAGTTTAGACGGTATGAAGCGATAATAACAAGGCAGGCTTGACAAGAGGGCGTTGAAGGCGGTATAAATTACTGGGGCCTGGACTGACGCGGGATGAAAAGCGTAAAAGTAATGAAAAGTATTTTATGCAGAATATCACATATAAAGTGGAATATTTGAAGATGAGGACCTGCTTTTTTTTGGTCTTTAACTTTTTAAGGGTTATTTTTGAAAAGAACGGAGGAAGTGAGGAACTTTTTTACGTACACTTTTTTGTTCAAGGGAGGGCCACAACTTTCACTTGTACCCGGCGGCCCTGCAACAAGGTATGACAAAACATTCAACAGCTTTGGTGCACTACTTCCTGACTTTACCGAAGTAACGTTATCTTCCTTTACTAAATAAGAATGCCTAGTTTACCCTTAAATTGATTTAAAATACCGCTAAAAAGTTAGGATATTTTTTTAATTGTGATTAACTACTCTAAGAAGAATTATCTGACCACTTATTAGGGTATTGTAATGTTCGAAAAACAGCGGTGACGGTTTAAGCTTCTCGGTGAAATTTAAAAATCGTAGACTACCCATCACAATGAGTAATATCTATTAAAATTATTTTATAAAAAAAAATATTTAAAAATGATTTAGTAATCTACCGGCCCTAGCCCTATGTAATATATTCTTTATGGAACTTATGTGATATACCTTTGGTAATTTAATCTTTCTTAATAGAACAGGATAAGGATCTCTCCCGCTATTCTCTTCTTGGACATTCTTTACAGCTACCGTGTCATCGCAGAGGAAATACAGAATTTCAAACTTCATTATTTCACCAAACGCATTTTCTCTATCATCCCAAGCAGCTTTAAATCTAAAATAGATTTATTAAGGTAACTACTTTCATATTTAGGGTTCTACAACCGTATTATACCAGGTGTCAACGAATCTATTAGATAAGCCATAACTCCTAGTGCCTATAAGAGTATTACACGTATCAAAATAAGACTTGAAACCGTAGAGCTCAAACACATGTTTCGGTTATCGGACTAGGAGGGTTTCGTGACTGTTACCATTACAATTTTTGGCACAATGCCATGTTAAACATTGTAGTAAATTTGTCCGACAAAAATCTGGCGTGTTCGCCCAGTCCGACACTCTAAATATGCCACAGGCTGGGTTAAAGCGCCGCTTCCATATATGGAGATACAAATATTCGTGGTAGACTCGTCAAAAAAAAACCCTTAAAAGGTTTAAAAAAGGGTCTTATCATAAAGTCCATTTCAGGTCTGGGTCTGGCACTATAATATTGCGATTGTATTTTTCTGACATCACCTTGAGTCCTTAGATTAATTTGCGTTCAATCATGGCCACCTAGATGCAATATTAAAAATGGCTCTGAAAAAAATCAAGTAGATTTAATTTTTTTAATGTCAAATTCTGAGTAAAAATTATCTCGGAAATCACAAAATGTAAAAATATACAGGGTGTTTCATTTAAAAATTCAAAATTGCAGTAATGAGTGAAAGGAAAGTGATAAATATGCGAAAATTCTCTCCTTTCCATACCATTAACCTATATCAAATATCATTTTGGTATGCCTAATACTTTAGGAGTACCTTATGGTTTGTCTAATAAATTCATTGACACCCGGTATTTCAGTAGGCTGCTTTGAAAAAAATAAACTTGTTTTCTTTACCTTAAAACTTTGCCATCATACTCTAAAAATCTTCTTAGTTTGTCATCAGCTGGAGGAGTTTTAGTTACTTTCGGTATTACTCGTAGTTGTCTATTAAAAGTGTATGGATCATACGGCATTTCTTCCGGATCTCCCATATCCAATCCTTGACTGGCCATGTATTCCTAAACAATTTAAAGTTTGTTGCTTAAACTGATTACTTTTATAGAACACGTCCCTATTGGAGCACCTAATAAAATTTTACCTGAACTGACCCTTTTTTCTGGTTTGGTCACCTCGACATAAATCCATAATTATTTCTTCTTGTTTGGTACTCTAAAGGTAGGCATAGAATTCTTAAGGGGATTTATAAAGGGTGTATTAGTCTTGGGTTTACAGAACTATTGTAATGCAATAAGACTGATACTGATTTAAGAGTCTTTACACATGGGCTTAATTCAAATTCGCATTTGGCTAATCCTCGTTACAGCGCTCGTGTAAACTTAGAGAATGAATATGTCTGTCTATAATATTAAATGCACACCTTTAGGGTACCAAACAAGAAGAAATAATTCTGGATTTTGTCCAGGTGGCCAAACCAGAATAAAAAGGATCAAAAAAGGTAAAATTTTATTAAGTGCCCAAACAAGAAAACACCTATTGTATTTTATATTTTATTTGTTTTCTGGGAGATTAAATTCAAACAAAATATTATTTGGCTTTTCTCCAGAATAAAATTAAAAAGTTTATTTAACATTTTAAGAAAATTAAAACTTTTATACATTATGAAGAACTATTCTGCTCTTACACAATATAATAAAAGTTAATAAAATAATGAAATATTCAATATTAAGTTACTTACAATACAAAGGTTTCAATCTATAAACAAAGTTTATAGATTATTATATTATTAACTTTTATTATATTGTGTAAGAGCAGAATAGTTCTTCATAATGTATAAAAAGTTTTAATTTTCTTAAAAATGTTAAATAAACTTTTTAATTTTATTCTGGAGAAGAGCCAAATAATATTTTGTTTAAACACCTATTGTGTTATTATGGATAAGGTAACTAACCTAGAAATATCAGTTAGCTACGCCACTGGTAAATTCATTAAGGTATGTATCAGGCATGCCACGATTTTACAAATAGTTTTTCTTAAATAAGATGTAATTGGCTTATTAAAAAATAACATTTAGTGTGTGAGCTTATTTTATTTATATCTTCAAACTAATCAAATAAAATATTGTTATAAAATCAATAAGGAAGCCAATATTTGAGAGGTCTCAAGATTTACATGGGATTTCTAATGGCCAGTCTGGCGATGTACCGCTCAGTATAATTTTGGGAATGTTCTATATATAAAAAATAAAATAAACAATTTAAGAAATAGAGATGCATAGAAAAAAGAAACTAGTTTCTTTTTTCAATGTAGAAGATGACAAACCAATGGCACGCTCGACGTTATGCGCCAAGCAACATAATATTTTGGAAACAGCATTAATTAATAATAGTACAGGAAATGAAGCTCTAAAAAAGGTAAAACCTGGAGATTCTTTGGTCCTGCATGGATTGACTTGAAATTTTAACAGAAAGTAGAGAGTAGCCCAAGGATTAAGCCCTATATCGAACCGAAGGGCGCCAAAACCTTGGGGTGGATGCCACCCCTAGGGGGTGAATATTTTCTATTACATTTTAACAACAGAAATCGATTGAGGAAGTGATTCTAAGCAAAAAATGTTTTATACATTGTTTTTACAACACTTATATTTTTCAAGTTATTTGCGATTGAAAGTAACAATTTTTCGACGCAAAAATCGAATGTTTAATGGGTTTTTCGCTAATAACACAAAAAGTATGCATTTTATTAAAAAAACTGTCAAAGCAAAATTGTAGGTTTTAAAAAGACAAACAAAATTATCTTGTTATAATTTTTCTACGAGTCGATACAAACTGAGATACGGAGTGTTAATTTTAGCTTTTTTCGTCAGATCCAAAATTTTATACATTCAAAGTCAAATAACGGGAAATTTCTGCATTTTTCAAAAAATTTATTAAACCTTTCTTAAAGTACATAATCAGACTTTTCTTAAAAAAAAGAAGACATTAACCTAAAAGTTAAGTAAGTTATGATAAAAATAAGGTCAGTAACTAATTTTTCTACGAAAAATAAATAAAACAACCCCTAACTACCCCCTAATTAAAGTTGACATTTTATCTTGTACAATTGTCTTAATACATGTAGTGGTAATACGTCTAAGAAGTTTTAGAAATTTGAAATGTCTAATTTCAATAATATTATTTAGATTTTTATGCTCTGAAATGGCCTATTCGAATTTTTCGAAAAAATTGATTGGTTTTGTTAACGTATCTCCTTTGTTTTTAAAGATTTTTTTAAAGTTAAGTGATAATAAGTATTCGCAGTAATTGGAAAACATATTTTTTCCAGTGTTTTTAAGTGGATGCCGTAGCACGTTAAATTGAGCTAAAACGCCATTCGCTGCCGTTTTTAAATATTTGTTTTGGAAAAAGTTGTATATAGAAAATTTTCTTAAAATGATCCAAAGATTATCGGAAACTAGTTATTTTTACGGTTTTGTAATTTTGGAAAATTTAATGTTTTAATTATTAACATTAACAAAAATCAATTAATATTCCGATAATCTTAACCAATTTTAGACATACTTTAAATGAAACGTTTTTCTTTAAAATGAATAGTTTTCGAATGGCATGTAATTTTAGATTTTTACATGCCATTCAAAAACTGTTCATTATAAAGAAAAACGTTTTATTTAAAGTATGTCTAAAATTGGTGAAAGATTATTGGAATGTTAATAGATTTTTGGCAATGTTTATAATTAACACTTTAAATTCCCCAAAATTACAAAACCGTAAAAATAACCACTTTCCGATAATCTTTGGATCATTTTAAAAAACTTTTCTATATACAACTTTTTCCAAAACAAATATTTAAAAAACGGCCGCGAACCGCGTTTTAGCTCAATTTAACGTGCTACGGCATCCACTTAAGTAAACAATTCGACGACCATAATCCAATATATTAATATTTACGTTATTTGACAGGTTAGGTGACAGAAACTTTCCATGTTTATCCTTAAATTTATGTGCTACTTGACCTTGTTTTTCAAATTTGTTAACATTTTTTTCAGTAACTGTTTTATTTCTTTTGGTATATATGATAAGTGTGGTTTAGAGACTTTATTAGTAAATAAACATAACAATTTAAAACGGATAATTTTTTAAAGATGCTTGTGCAATAGATTTTTGCGTATGATTTCTATTGTTTTTACGCAGCGTTGCCAAATATAAATACCACGGTAGTCAAATTAACACATTATACCGGGTGTTTCTAAACAAATGCGAAAAATTTTAGGAGGTGATTCCTTGTTCAAAATTAAGAGTAGTTTGCTTTATAAACATGGAGTCAAAACTCAACCATTAGGGAGGTATCGCAAAAAAAATTAACTAAAAAATCTCCTTATGCTGTTGCTTAAAAACAAAATGAGCATTGTATTTAAACTACCAAGTAATGTCAACTAAAGACATGACATATTATTATTACAAATGCCTTGATGGGTGACACCAGAAAAATATATTTTTTTATAAAATAAATGATTCCGTTCCGGCACGTTATAATTTACACTTTATTTTATTTTTTTGAAATTGGTAAGTTAAATGAAAAAATACAGGAGTTAAAAAGTTTTTAAATAAACCAGTTTATCCAAATTTATATTTTTCGAGGTTATTGCGTAAGTGTCTCTTTAAATTTGGTTAGCAAGAACAATAGAGGTGGTCTATTTCCACTACCTCCAATAAATCGTGAAAAGTTTTAAAATATTTAGAAAGTGTATTTTTATAAAATAATATTTTCGTAAAATTTGCTTATACTAAACATTATTTTTTCACCATTTTTATACCGCGATATCTCCCTAATGGTTGACTTTTGAGCCTGTGTTTATAAATCAAACTACTCTTTATTTTAAACGAGAAATCACCTTCTAAAATTTTTTTCATTTGTTTAGAAAAACCCTGTATAAAAGCTATATTTTTCCTATTTTACAGTAATTAATTAGAAAGGTACTTACCCGTGTGAATAGGTCACAGTCTACTGTGTGATATACGGTGCCATAAAAAGCCAAATCTTTTCCAACTTGCAAATCTCTCCAATGCCAGAGACTGCCGTCTTCATATTTAGGAATTCGACCTCTTCTTATCAGTTTCCCTTGTAAAAGACCGCTATTCTACATTTAAAAAATAATTAGTAAAGAAAAATCTAAATTTGTGACATACACACAATTCTAACTAAAAATTTTAAACTAAATTTGTGTATAAGATCTCTAAAAACAACATTAATTGGTTTTTAAACTTGGTGTCTAGTAACAATATTTGTGGGTAAAGAATTTATTTTTTGTCTTGAATGTTTAAATCAAAATCAGACCCTTCTGGTTCACAATATAGACAGAATTAATGAAACTCTTAAAAAGGCAGGGTTGGCAAAATAAAAAAGCCACTGGCTTTTTGTGGGAAAAAAACACTATAATTTTAAACAAAAATCCACCACACAAAAATCCATACAAAAGTCCAGTAAACAAACTCTTTTTAACGGAAATACATAATTTATTAAAAACGTAAAAATAAAACAGTAGTTATTCTAGAATCCAATAATTTTACAAGTTTGGGAACTCTATCTGGATGAAGCCCGTATTTTAAGTAATTCCAGACAAATCTATAAGTATTAATATTGTCTACAAAAAGCAAATGTTGCAGAACAACTATGAAGATGTAAAAAAATCTGTCATTTTAATTAAATTATTATCTTTTTTTATTAAATAATTAAATTTAGATTTGACAGTTTGCCACCACTTATATGCTGGAATACTGTTTAATACAGAAGTTTCAAACAATGATTTTGGAATACAGTTCAGTGTCTTTTATTCGTAACGGCAGGTAATTTTGTATGAAATCAGTAGATCATTCCAAAAGACATTTTTTTTGTCTGCCGTCAATTTGCTAATTTGCCGATTTGATATTAAAATTTGAAGTTAGGACGGTCAAAAATTCAGAAAAACACAAAAATCCTTCAAAAATACAAAAAACCACCAAAAAACACAAAAAGCCAAGAATACAAATGTTGCTTATTTGATTATAATAATAGTTGCATTACGTTAGGTGTTAATATATCAAAGAAATACGAATAATTTATCAGTGCTTTAAATGCATAAAGATGTCAACAATTGTATTAATAGAATATACTTACCAGAACTCTTGGTTCTATTACGGTAATAGTGTCATCCTCCAAAAATAAATAATATTTACGGGTCTCACACGATAGAACTCCTGCGGCGATTCTACAACCGACTGTTTAAAAAAGCCTTAAATGTTAAACATTTTTGGTCGTATAATGCATAATGAGGTAAAAACTGAGGTAAAGGTTTAGTTTTGCATCTTCCGTAAGTCAATGATGGATCATAACGAATCGGATCATCGATTCCAATATGTTTCACTGAGTTTGAGTCCAATTCTCTTCCACCAATGCCACTATACTGGGTCCGAGGTAATTTATATCCGTTGCATATATTAAACGTTTGAGAAAGGTGAAACTTGCAGAGCTAAAAACATAATATTTTTATTTTTAAAATAAGTTTGCGTTCTTTGTACATATTTTTTTAAGTTACTCCTAAACACACCCTATAACTGATATAGTTATAGGTTGCGTTAAGGAAGGAAGATACTTTTTTTACCATGCCTTAATTATTACAATAATTCTATTATTTAGTTAAATATTATATTAATTTATAGCCGGAGTTCTCGGATGTACAAGGTGGCAGCTATGTTTTTGTTTTTAGAGAAAGCTAAGGGATTAAATAATAATAATAATAATTTTTTACGCGTTTTTTGGCAATTGCGGTTTTGTAAGTGTAAGTAATAGGTACATCTAGCTATTTGTAACAAATTCCAAATTGCAGAAAAAAATTTGTAAATCTTTTCCCTTTAAAATTTTGTTAATTATTTACAAACCGGACGCCTCGCCGATTTTAATAAAATTTGTTATACGGGGATCTTTTGAGGCGCTGATTACGAATCTGAAAGAATTTTTAGTCAGAGTCGTTTTGTTCTCGAGATATTCATCACCAGACTTGATAATCAAAACTAACCTGAATTCTATGGAAAAAATGGGTAAGAGGTAGAAATCAAATATTAAGTAGCAATTTAGCAAAAACTTAAGAATTGAGTGTAAAAATAAAGGGGAAATAGTGAATTTAGGCAGGGGCGGTCATATCAACTTTCCGGGGGACCATATCATCATTAAATGTCCATATATTTGAAGTTAGGTGTGTTTAGGTACAAAAAAACTAATCCGTTACAAAGGATGTGACATGAAAGGAGGGGCCAATGGCCCCCATGGCCCCCTCTTATGACCGCCCCTGAATTTAGGTTAGTTTTGGTTATGAAGTCTGATGATAAATATCTTGAGAACAAAACGAGTCCGACTAAAAATTCTCTCAGATTCGTAATCAGCGCCCCAAAATACTGCGTATACCAAATTTCATTAAAATCGGCGATGCGTCCGGATTGTAAATAATTACCAAAATTTTTTAAACTCAGTAGCTACGATATTCATAAACACGTATTATACAGTGGCTCCCAAAAATATTTGGACAAAAAGATTTTGATATTAAAAAACACAAAAAATTTTAATTAAAAATTAAAAATTTCTTTAAACAAAAATTATATTCCTTTAGTAAGTTAACAACTGAGCATTTAAATGATTAATAAAAAAACAGTATTGTCAATATAAAATTGTAAATGGCAAAACACAATTTTTTAGTCACAAAAATATTCGGACGTGGAAATGAAAATAAATTTAAACATATCTTTTTGCAATAACTATTATTTAGTATAACCCCTCCTTTTTTCAACCACTTCTTGTAAATGTTTACTTATAGATGAATCTAACTGAACATTTTTTTTTAATATTTAAATATTTAGGGTCAATTTTATTGCATTTTCTCTGCAACTTAGTTTTTAATATTTTTGTATTAAATATTTTGTTTTTTTTTAATTAGTATTTTAAAATAACCTCAAGCGTTTTATTAGGTTGTGGTCTGGGGACTATGTAGGGATTTTAATCACTTTTGGGCAATTATAAAATGACCATTCGCGACCAATACCTGTACTATGCTTGTTTATAGAATTTTTATATGTATAAAGCCAAAATGTCCATATTCTATGCACTTTTTCTAAGATTTTGTCTTAAGATGTATAAATAAATATGTTTTTCTATTACTCCGTCAATAAAAACCAATTTACGTACACCTATTGATGAAATACACTCCTACATTATGACAGGGCCACATCCGTGTTTGCCAGTTCGAGTGACATTTTGTCTTTTCAGGTTCTCGTTTGCTCTTCTTCGCGCCATTTGACGTCTATCTGGATGAAAACTGTTAAATTTTACCTCGTCTCAAAAGATAAGGTAATTCTAAAAATTTTTGAATATGTTAAGATATTTTAGGCAAAATTGAATCGAACTTTAATATATTTGCTGCTAATATCAAGATTCTTTCTAGTTATTAGCCATTATATGTCCCCATACTCACTACTTTGTGCCAATGGTTTTCTAAACAAGTTTTGAGTTTCGAGCCAATAATTTTAAGGTTTTGATAAGCTTCTTTTATAATTAATCGACTAGGTCTCTTTTATTTAACAATTTTGGACAGCCGGTTTTCTTTTTTTGGGGGATAATTTCTTTATTTTTATGACGTTACCCTATGTCATCAAGTGTACTCTTATTTAAGCAAATAATTATTTAATTCTTCCAAAGGATCTCCATTTTTTGTAATGAAATATTACGGTAATTGTCTAGAAACTATCCGCAACTCCGATTTTAACCAAATTTGGTATGCGGGGTTTTTGGGGCGCTGATGACGAATCCGAAGAACTTTTAGTGGGAAACGTTTCGTTTCCAAGATATCCATCATCAAAGTTGGTATTTGAACTAACCTCATTTTCACTATATTCGCCCTTCTTTTTGCATACAATTTTTGATTTTAAGTTAAAGTGGTACACAATATTTGATTTTTACCTTTTAAAATCTTATTTTTCTATGTATTTTACACTTTTTTTAAAATTAATTTGCTTAGGTTCAATTTCAATCGTTTTCAATTATGGTGAATGCGCCGGGTAGTATATTTATGGCTTGCTGCGTATTTAAAGGGACCCTTCCCAATTTATTTGATAAAAGGTACATAAAAAACGAGGTTTTGCAAGGTAAAAGAACAAACATTGTGGGCCACTGTAGCTTTAAATCAAGAATTGTGTGCAAAAAGTATGGGGAATATGGTGAAAAAGGTTAGTTTAAATGCCAACTTTGATAATGGATATCTCGGAAACGAAAATGTTTCCGACTAAAAATTCTTTCAGATTCGTAATCAGCGCCCCAAAAACCCCGTATACCAAATTTGGTCAAAAGCGGAGCTGCGGACAGTTTCTAGACAATTACCATATAAATATTAACCGGCTACTACTAATTATTTAATAAACAAAACTTATATACTTCTCACATAAAAAAAAACAGTATTATTTATCCATTTTCAATTGACTTTCATTAAACCGTCCGAATATTTTTGTGTTGCAAAAAATGTGTCCAAAGCTTTTATTTAAAAGTTCTAAGATTAAATTGATATTTTTTTAGTATGGTATTTAGTATTTTCAATAATTAATTGAGAATTGGACTTTATTATTACAAATAAGAAATAAAAATTCAATTCCTAGTTATATGTATATGTTCTATATTAAAGGAAGTTTCGGTCGTATCCGAAGATTTTTGGGAGCCACTGTAGTTATACTATCCTCTATTTGATATTTTGTAATATTAATGCTACCTACCGTTGGATCATTAAAAGTAAATCCTGGTAGCTTAGGAAGTCCAGCCATAACACTGTAAATAAAAATCCTTTCGTATAAAAAAATGTCAGAATATAAATAAATTGACAAAACTTTTAAACCCGTTGCCAGGGACGCAAATTTAAATGTATTTCGCGGTTAATAGGGAGTACCATCCTTCTTCTTTAAAAATACCGGCTTTAATCAAATCTTTTACGCCTTTGTTTTGGGATTACCTTAGAGCATGTACCAACTAGAAGCATCTTTGCCGTGCTGACAGCCTACGTGAGCGAGAAAGAAACAAGAAATATAAATTCTCTCTCGCTCTGGAAGCTGATTGGCCAGGGGCGCATTCAGATTCGACAAAATTGGGGTAAACTTTACCCCAACCTTGACCTTGCCAAACGAATTTGTTCCTTATGTTTAGTTTTTGATAAAGTCTTGGTCATTGCACATGACTGTACTGGGCGTTAATTCTAAATCCGCCCCAGACAAGCAGTTGTTCGTTTTTCTTTTGACACACAGAATATGGAAAGACATATTTTACGGGATAACCTACCCCATAGGGTTGCTCAGGCTCTAGTTAAGCGTAATGCGTTGAACCAATCTGGCAGAATGCATCGTATTGAAGCCATTTGTTTTGATGCCGAGACAAAATTATTGTGTCCTAAACAAACCAACCTCGCTTTTTTTTAAATTTTACCTTTTCAAACGTAAATAAGAACAAATGTATTAGACCATCCTTTTAGTAAAAAGTTTTTACCTAAACGATGAATGTTATCCTTAAAAATTCATTTACAAAATGTTTAGGACATCCTATAAGGTTCAACTAAAATCTAAATATTTATTACCCACTTATACAATAGTTTATTTTTCCAGGCGAACGTTGTCAAAGACTATGAAATTGAATCTTGAGGAAGCAGATAAAACGACTGTTCATATCATGAATAAGGACGAAGAACTTGGCTTAATGATAGACGGCTACAGCCAGGTTTGTAATTTTTCAACGCTGGAACACTTACTTTAGTCTTGTGGTGTTTAGTAACAATATGATCAAAATGTACGATAAATCTATAAGTATCCCTATTAGTTTTAAAGCTCTTATTAAACCTCTTTTAAAATCTTATACATATAAGGCAGGTAGTTGGTAGAGAAACTCCTCTGAGGCATTTTATAGATATGTCAAGTTATACACACAGGGTGTTCCAACTCAATTTATACACAAAGTAACTACACCCCTAAACAAGATACAAAAAATTAAGTTAGAATAAGCAATGCTGATAATTATTTACAAATTGGACGCCTCGCCGATTTTAATGAAACTGGGTATACAGGGGTTTTGAGGGCGCTGACTACGAATCTAAAAGAATTTTTAGTTGGACTCGTTTCTTTCTTGGAGATATTCATTATCAGACTTGATAACCAAAACTAATTTAAACAAAATATTAATTGGTTTTCTCCAGAATAAAATTAAAAAGTGTATTCAACATTTTAAGAAAATTAAAACTTTTATATACCATGAAGAACTATTCTGTTCTTACAAAATATAATAAAAGTTATGATTACTTTAAAAAAAAAATAAAATGAAAAATTTAATATTATAATTATAATTTATTATATAAAAGTTTTAATTTTTTTAAAATGTTGAATAAACTTTTTCATTTTATTCTGGAGAAAAACCATAATATTTTGTTTTAAAATTTAATCTCCCAGAAAACAAATAAAATATAAAAAAACCAGAACTAACCTAAATTCAACTATTTCCCACTTCTTTTTTACTCAATTCTTTTTCCTGCTAAATTGATACTTAATATTTGATTTCTACCTCTAAAAACATCATTTTCTTGGCGGCGCCAAGGATACTGTAATTAAAAGTGAAGCTTTACAATTTTATGGAAAAATGGTTAAAAATAAATAGAAAAATGGGGTTTTTAGAGGTGGAAATCAAATATTATATTATAATATAATTTAGCTTTCAATCAAGAATTGAGTGCAAAAGAAGGAGGAAATAGTGAATTCAGAATTGGATTGTTTTTCAAGTGATGATGTATATTTTTAATGTAACACCATTTATATTTTAACAAAGTTTGACCTAATATTAAATTCTACATCAAAAATGTATAACACACTATAGGTCAATTATTGCTGGTTTTTGAGATATCAGCAGTATGCTGATATACTCATTAACAATTGAATGTGAATAAAAAGGAAAATTTTGGTTATAATGATTAACCAATCATTATGTTACTGTCAGAGTAACAAATAATATAATAACATGTAATTAATTACCTTTCATTATAAAAAGTACTAAAATAGATATGTCAAAAATTTAGTTTAATTTAGATTCATATTTATTTAATTTCACTAAGAATACAGCAATACATCAATTATGGCTGGATTTTAGGTTAAGTAAGAAAAATATGTGTCTTAATTAAACTAAATAGCTGACTTAGCTAATAATAATTCTTAGAATAGAAAGTAATTAATTACATGTTACACTCTGACAGTGAGCAGAATTATTTAAAAATAATTAAAACAAAATATTATTTTCTTTCTTCACTTTTAATTGTTAACCCATTTCCTCCCAGTGGTGCATAAACGCACCATGGTACAAATTGTTTTATTTTGGTTCGCCAGAATTTTTTTTACCATTTGTTGTATATGAAACAAGAAGTTGATTAGCCACTCTAAAGTAAAAAAAATATAAAACACCTTTATTGCTTTTATAAAATGCTTTAATATATAATATAAAAATTAGAAAAATTTATTTGTAATTTCTATTTTCTATCATTGCTAAAAAAATATTTCAAATGATAAAAAGTTAACTATTTTACATTTATCAGATTTTAATTGAGTGTAGAGTTTGACAAATATATTTATAAATTATAATCAAAAATTAATCGGAGCTCTCTGTGTTGAGAAAAACGTTGGTGCGAAAACGCACCACTGGTATTATATGTATGCAAAATGTGACAAATATTTGCCTGTTTCAACGCGTTTTATTACATTATATTGACGGGCCAGGTAACGGCCAGGCAGTGTTGTTTCGCTATTTGTGCTAGTTAGAAGTACGTTTGAAGTCTGATGGTTAAAAATGTCATTTAAAAAGTTTTTAACGCAACGAGAGTTAGAAGCTGAGCTGGAAAAAGTAGTGGATGAACTTGAAAATGACGAAAACGGTAGGTAAAATTATACAGTATGGATATTTGAAACTTATGGAGTGGTACATACAAAATATAAAATATGTTTATACTTATTTTAAAATTTTAGAGGTAATTGATGCCGTTTATATACCCCCTAATGTCGACACATTGACGGATGAAGAAGATATAGATGAGGAAACTAGTGTTCAAGAGATGTCCAATCCCACAGATGTTGTAGGCAGCTTTGAAATGCAGATACATACATCGGCTAATGAAAGTGAAAATAAAAATGAAAGACAGTACCATTGGGACTCATCAGATGATGAGACGTTAGCTGCTAAAAAAGCCGACTGATGACCCCTTCGTTATCCCGTGATGTTCTACCCACAGCTAAATGGATTCAGGGGCAGATCGAATATACACATTTCGCTGTTTCAAATGAGTTTTACGACAAAGAACACATAAAAAATGAGCTTTCTGGTAAGACACCCCTAGAAATATTTTTACTCTTTTTTGATGATGAGGTAGCCAATCTCGTTTTGGGTTTCACAATGAAGTACGCTGCGGATAAAAATCGACACGACTTTCAATTATCAAAAGAAGAACTTCTAAATTTTATTGGTATAATATTATTTTCTGGTTATCATACGTTACCACAGATTCCATGTTATTGGTCAACTGATGAAGACAAAGGTATAGATTTTATAAAAAAGTGCATGAGTAGAAACCGGTTTCAAAATATAAAACAAAATATACATTTATCGGATAACGAGAAATTGGACAAGGATGACAGATTTTCAAAAGTTAGACCTTTTCTTGATATTATCAATAAGAAAAATTTACAGTGGGGTATTTTTTCTTTCAATTTGTCCATCGATGAACAAATGGTGCCATACTTTGGCAGACATTCGTGCAAAATGTTTATCAAAGGTAAACCGGTACGTTTTGGCTTTAAAATTTGGTGCCTTTGTTCATCGGATGGCTATTTATTTTCTAGTACTCCCTATGGAGGCGCGCAAGGCAAAATATATTCCGATTTAGGACTTGGTGGTGACGTCGTCATGAGTTTGTTGTCTGTGGTAGAAAGACCATCTTCCCATCAAATTTTTTTGATAATTTTTTTCATCGTATAAGCTTTTTGTTTATTTGAAAAGGAAAGGTTTTTTTGCCACAGGGACCATACGTGAAAACAGAACTAATAAGTGTCCAATAGAAGGTTCTAAAATATTTATGAAAAAAGAGCGTGGTTCTTTCATCTCTGCATATGATAATGATTCAAAAATTTCTGTTGTACGCTGGAATGACAATTCAACAGTTACGGTTTGCAGCAATACTCATAACGTTGCACCAGTAAGTAAAGTAAAGAGGTTCGATAGAAAACAAAAGAAAGAGACATATATACCTCAACCAAACGCCATAACTCAATATAATAGATTTATGGGGGAGTAGATCTCCATGACAACGGGATTGCCAACTATAGGAGTCGCGTTTTGGGGAAAAAATGGTGGTGGCCTTTATTTTGTAATTCTCTAGATAGTATAGTAGTGAATGCCTGGAAACTGTATAACCTTGCCAATGACACAAAAATATCTCAGTTTGAATTTAAATCATACATAGCTTTGCGTCTAATCAAGACCGAAAGATTACAAATTATTAGAAATGTTCCTTCGACTTTAGAAGAAATAAGGCTTGATCATCAGCCCCACACCATTTTCCTCATGAAACTAAAGCACGAAGGAGATGCAGAGTATGCCACAGTCATACTATTTATATGTGTGGGCGATGTAATGTACATTTACATGTCTCGTGTTTTGCAACGTATCATCAAAATTAAAAATATATATAGTGGTTCTTACCAGTGGTTCATTTGCGCACCAAAAAAAAATTGTTTGTATTTGAATTATTTAAATGTAATAATATTTGTATTGGTTTATTCTTTAGTGTGTACTATATTACTCTTTTTTTTGCAATTTTTGTTTAAGTTTTTTTGGAATACATATGTTAAAAAAATATTTTGGTCTACCTTTCTTACCAGTGGTTCGTTAACGCACCACCAATTTTTTGCAATGTAAAGACTTTAATTTTTAAATATGGCAGAAACGTATTTTTGTTGCTAGAAATAAATAAAATTGTTAAAAAAAATTACTTTTTTCTATTATTTCTACCCTTGGGATTAAATGGGTTAATAAGTATATCAGCCAACTGTTCATATCTCAAAAACGAGCATTCGCATAGTATGTTATACATTTTTGATGTAGAATTTATTACAGAGTCAAAATTTGTTAAAATATACAAGGTGTTCCATTATAAAAAAAACCTTTCTTAACAATAAAAATGTTTTTGAGACATTTTGTATATTAACTGGTACTGTCAATAAAAAAGGTGTATTCAAATAAACATTTTTTATTTCAAGTTTATTTTTGTATCTTGTACAGGGACCAAGTTATTTCGTGTATAAACAGACTTGGGACTCCCTGTATATGTGAATTAATTAGTTTTGCTCCTTTTTCTTTTTTATTGTTTTTATAAATTAATATCTCTGTTTTACTACAAAATTCAAAGATGGAAAAAAATATCCCTTTGCACCCAGAGGTAAAATATTTCAGTGGTAAAATATCTGTGCAGTCAGATCTCTTATAAAAGGTAGATTCTCCCTTGGAAGCATCTGTGAACTTAACTTTAACCTTAATTGATTACATATCTTAACTCAACTCAGTTCCAAAACTTTCACCAACCATCTTGTTTTTCTTGGGCACAAACCATTATAGTCAAACTTGGTTAAAAGTAAGGTTATTTTAATCCAAGAACTAGTGAATCGTAGTAAATACTCTTGGCCATTTTCTAGAAATATTAAAAAACTTCTCTAATAATCATTTTCCACCTTCATAGGCATATAATATTTACCTCCAAAGAAAAGCTAGACTTTATGTTCGACACAAGTACCAATTCTCAATAGTTTCATTGTAAAAAGTATACTTACGTTTTTTTGTTAATGATGAAACAGTCTTTAACTAATGAGATTTTTAAATGCCATTAAATTTTGTTTTTGTATTTTTAGGTTGGATTTAAGCTAAATAATAACATGACAGTTTTGGGTCCAATGGTAATATTTCCACGGTAAGCATATAAAACCTAAAAGTTAAATAAAATATTGATATTAGTGATCAGCCGATATGATTTTTTTTTTGCCGATACCGATATTTTAGTTGTCGATACTGATATAATATCGGTATTGGCACATTTAAAAAACCTTTAGCTATTCAATTGAATTCTTGAATACAATTAAAAATTGTCAACAGAGGCAACGTTGTAAAGCATTTTTTAGTCAAATTCTGGCATCGCCGCGGACGTAACGTGAACAAATGTCGGTAATTCCTAGATCATATATCCAGTAGCAGTGATGAAGATCTACCTTTAGCAAGGTCAACAGCTTTAACAAAAATAAAGAAAAATCCACATTATTCTATTGTGGGTGAAGTTTTAAAATTTAATAAAAAAAGTAAAACAATAGAATCTAAAGCACAGTGAGCAAATTTTTTTCTGATGAAGAATACATTTACTGTAACAAAAGAAACAAACTGATACCTGAGCATGCCGAAAGTTTGTTTTTTTTTGGCCTGTAATTTAAAGAAGTTGTCTTTGATTATTAATGTCTTGCATTCCTTGCAATTTTTTGAAAATTAAACAAGCTACATATTTATTTTTGCCGAAAGTAGTTTGAGTACCTTACCTACGTTAAAATTGTAAAAATAAAATATTATGTTCATATTAGAAATAATTAAGATATTTTAGTTTTAAAAAAATGGTAAAAATAGTTTTCACTTACAAATAAATAAAATAGTTAATCTTAAATACACCGATATTTATCGGCAAGATTTTGCCGATACCGATTATTGGCAAAAATTGCCTATATGCCGATACACCGATATTTATATCGGTATCGGCCGATCACTAATTGATATTATCCTCTAAAACTATTTTATTTAATAAGGCAAGAGTAAGATTAGGCTCTTGGTTGTTATGGGTGTACAACAGGTCTTTAAATAGGATAACACATATCATTACCCTAATCCACGCGAGGAAAATCAGGAAGTGTTAGTTTTAAAAATAAATGCTGCATTGCACACTCTTGATGAATATTTTTCTTTTAATGATCTTCTTCTTAATGTATCTAAAAACACAACTTCTTTTATTTGCCAATCGAGGTAACAATTATTTAACAATTACACATAACAATAAAGAGTTAAAATCTGTAGAGAGTGTTTTGTTTTTGGTGTTCATATTTGGTGTATTCCTTTTAGCTTTTAGAACCGTTCTTCAGAACCGATCAAAACAGTTTTAAAAGGAACACCAAAAAACAGTGAGATTTGCCCGTTGACATGACATTTATAAGATTTGACAGATTTGTTGTTCTTTGTTTGGTTTATGTTTTAGTCATCCGTGGTTTATATAATTTTTTTCAGGTTAATTATTTAACCACAGTAAATTATTATAGATATTTATTAAATATAACCAAGTATTTTTACTATTTGCCTTTTGGCATATGTCATTAGTGTCAGAACACTTCATGCACCTCCTTCGAGGATGGTGCATGAGAGGCAAAGGAGAGGTAATAGAACGGTTCTGCAGAACAACTCCACTATAAAAGGAATACTTACGGTGTCGTTCTGGGCGGTTCTAAAACATAAAAGGAATACACCAATTGATGCAAGGTTAGACTGGAGGGAGCATGTAGAGAGTGTTGCGGTGGGTATTTCTAGATACTGTTATGCTCTAAGAGTAATAGTGGAGCATGTAGGTATGGATGCAGCATTGATTGCTTATCATGCATATGTGCAGTCAAGGTTAAGGTATGGTCTGATTTTTTGGGGAAATTCCACCGATGTATCTAGAGTTATGGTGTTACAGAAAAGGTGCATTAGGAGTATTTTTAAAATGAAACAGCAAGAAAGTTGTAGAAGTGTCTTTATTGAAAGAAAAATTTTAACACTGGTTAGTATGTATATACTTGATTCTGTGATATTTGTACGTGAAAACTGTGATATGTTTACCAACTGTGATATAAAACACCAATATAATACTAGGAATAAGAATGATCTTCTCTCAGAAAGGTGTAATTTCTCATATATACAAAAAAATGTGCAATATACCATAATAAAATTTTTTAACAACTTTCCTGAAAGCATACGTAACTTGCCAATCCATAGGTTAAAATTAATTGTTAAAAATTATTTGTATAATAGGGCATTTTATACTCTGGAAGAGTTTTACAATGATAAAGATAGAGAAAATTTAGTGAAATAGTTGTTTTAAATTTGTATACTTAGGTTGGTATTTTAAATTTAAATTTGTATTCTTAAATTGGTTTTAAAATGTTAAATGTTTAGATTTAATTAAGATAGAAATTAATTAATTACTGTTTTATGACATTGTTCCACACCCTTAGGGGTTTTTTTTATGTAACCTTTGTTATATGGAATAAATAAACAACAACTAACACAAATCGCCTAACTCCATAATCAATTTATGTGTTAGTTTATATAAAGGTCCATGAAAATTATAACTAGTTTATATTTTATAATAGTCTTAATATCTTCCCACAATTTGAGTTAGCTGATTTTCAAATTACAGTGTCGATATTTATAATTATTTGAAAAAAATTTTAGGTAGATTATGCCTTGTTTAAGACACAAAGTTACCTAAATATAAATGTTAACACAACAATAAAACAAAGTTAAAATACCATGCCATTATGGTCCGATATTTCTAATAAAGCCTTTTAATATTGTATGTGCAATTATAACCCAGTAACTGTCATAGTCACATTCACAGTATCACCTTTCCACAGCCAGCAAAGTAGTTCTTCTGTTCTAATCCAAAAACTCTTAATGCATTACAAATCACACCCAACTTGTAATAGTAATACTTTATATCTGAAGTATGGCCTTTTCTGTTGGAAACCTGTCCCTTTAAAGGTCTTTTCT
>JACEGR010008076.1:0-41222 GCA_014170235.1 Listronotus bonariensis
GTCTTTTACTCCTTTATGAACCAAAGTAGTTTTTAATTTCTTAATGCCAACATATTTCTTGAAACAATTTGCTAACGAATTAAGTGCCACAGTCAGTTAAAAGCTCTCTAGGTGAACCAAAACGACAGATTATTCTGCTTTTATGTCAGGTAGCGGTACACATTTGGGATCCATACATGTCGGGATATATTTGTTGTTATTTATTGTTTTGTTTAATGGACCGACAAGGTCTAAATTCTCGACCAAGGTGTGGCTAGAATCAAAATTTATTGAAGTGCCACTGGTATTGTTTTAGATGGATACGTTGTGTATCATCCTTCTCGAATAAGATGTCCTAGATTCTCGATGTCTTTTTTTATAAAATGACATTTTGATGGCTTCAGTTTGAAATTACTTTCTTTCATTTTATCGAAAATATGTCGAAGACGTTCTTAATGTGCCTCAACGTCCTTTGAGAATTCGATTATATCATCGAGATAAACTAAACACTCCTTATATGTTAATTTTCCTAATATATGATGCATCATCCTACTCCAAGTAGCAGGTGCGTTTTAAGTCCCATTGCCATTCTAAGAAAATAATAGTGATTATCTGGTGTTGAAAACCCTGTCTTTTCCTGATCATCTGGGTGTAGTGGAACTTGAAAGTATCCAGAAGAAAGATCCATGGTTGAAAAAATGGATTCACCTGTCAATTTGTCAATAGTTTCTTGTATATTGGGCAAAGGAAAGTAGTCCGTCTTAGTCACAGAATTCAGCGCTCTGAAATCAATCACCAATCTAAACTGAACGTCTTCTCCAGGATGTCTTTTCTTCTCAATTAATATGGCTGGAAAACTCCATCGACTCCGGCTTTCCACAATGATTCCATCGTCAAGTAACTTGTATTTTCTTTTCCATTATCTCTTGACGGTGATACGGCACTTTATAAGGTCTTTTTAAAAATGGGTAGTACATCAATAATTCTATGGGTCACTCTTGAAGGACAAGTAAGTCTTTGTTTTTTTAAAAACATCAATGTACTCTAGAACAAGATTCTTTAATTGAATTTCATCTTTCGGTTTGGGATTTTCTAAATTTAATTATTTTCACCTGTACCTTTTTCGTTTACATTTCTCACATAATATCCACTATATTGGTCACTAGTTTTTTCCAATTCCACCCTAGCGACGAGTAGCCCTTTAGGTGCATCATCACTTGGTTCTAAAATCACGTAAGGTGTAAAAACTTTATTCAGTCCTCGCAAATTTGCTGGAAAAATTGCTTGTGTCATGGCCTACCAATTCAGTAATAAGAGAAATACTTGCACCATTCTCTAAACTTAAACTATGTTTATCATCCTTCATACCTTCAAACATATTTTCTTCATTTTTGGTTCCATTTATCCTATTTTTCTGGGAAACTGCAGCCATTCACGACGAGTTCAATGCTTCTTCTTTAGGTTGCCTAACATGTTGTTTAGCTTTGGTTAATAGACGACAACCACTATATTTTCAGCAAATGTTATTGCTGCTTTACGAGCTCTACACGTAGGTATTCCTTCCTTGAATATCTATTGAATTAACATCTGCATTTCTCATAAACCCCTCGGCAATATTGGGTTTCATCAGGGATATTACTGCTCTGCAATCTATTAAAGCTAAGTAAGGCTTACCTTTTATCTTAACCTCATATACACCACATGGTTAATTCTGGTTTGGGGATCATTCTTCGGAGCACGTATACACCCCAACCCTATCTTTGGCGTTTAATTCCAGTCCAACCAATCTGCCCGAATAGCAACAAAAGTCTGGGGCTGAAATTCGACTGCGTTTGAGTTTAAATGGTCCTGTGGTATTCTTCTTTCTATCTGTGAACCAGCTTTTATACTACATTGTTTCCGTACATGTCCAGGGTTTTTGCAAACATAACATTTGGATAAATTAAACATTTTTATTTCAGTACTTCTCGCGCTAAATACTTTTGGCCGCGCCGTAGCCACGTATATAAACCAAAATTTAATTTAAGTATTACTATTAGCAATAGTCACAAGATTCAATAACATACATTTAAATTGAAGTGTTTATAAATCAAATTTAATTTTTGGTCTTAAGAAACGACGTTAAAATCCTCTAAAATCCAAAACTTAACACTAACATAGAAAAAATATTAATTGTTTATGTTAAAACCGGTAGCTCCTTTTAATTTAAGTTTTATTACTATTTTTTATGTAGCTAATTATTGTCACCGAAAAATGTCTAAATTTAAGTTAGTTTAATACTTATACTTATACTAAACGTTTAAACAATGTGTTATACGTCAAAGTTGTCACCAATTATTACCCCGCTAAAATTGATGCTAGATTCTTAAAATTTTATCTATAGTTGGTGACAACGTTTGGTGACGAGAATCAAGTTTATATTATTTATTGTAATTTAATATATTGAAAGTCGTACTAACGATTTCGTGTCTTATTCTATAGGTTTTAAACCTTAAACACATAGCAAACAGATATTAGCGTAGGGGAAATTTTTATTTATTAAAAGTTTTTTAAGAAGGATGTATTTAAGATTTATTTTAGTTTACCAGTTTTTCGCCCAATTGTTGCAAAGAATAACCACTTTTAGCGGGAGAAATTTGTCCCTGCTTTTGCTCTTTAGTTTTGATGTTCAATTAGTTTATAATTTTCTGTTTCTGTTGAAAAATAAAATAGGTTTGGTTTTTTTTCAGGTGAATGTTAAAAAAAAGGTAATTTAAAATTAGTTATCTATTTTAGTCTCGTTTAATTTCATTTACTTGACTTCTTTTAATTTTCTTTTTTAGATTGAAACATTATAATTGGATGGTTTATTCTCTTATTATTATTATTAAACATGGCTAGTCACATTCAATAAATGTTCTTATTATTTACCGAGATACTCAAGAATACATCCCAAATTGTTTTTATATTTTATTTGTTAAAATATTTTTGATTCATATTTATATTTTTGTCTATTCTTGTCTGTCGCTCTCCAAAAGTCAAAGGGAATTTAAAAACTTGCCTTTCGACTTAAGATAAACAAAACTATAGTACGCCTGGCGCTTATTGAAAGGGACCAGAGGGTTGGGCGCTGTAACACTAAATTAAATCCCGTTATGAAGCTAAAAGTAAAAAAGTGATAAATTTAATTTGTTCAAATAGATTAGGCGTGTAATTTACTACATTACTACCTACTGCACTAGATTACACTCGCTGACAAAATTTACATGCTACATTAAAATACTTTTGTTTTTTTAATAAAAATACATTTCTTAGGATTTTTTTCTAACCAAGAATTTAACTATTTAATTAAAAAAGAAACAATTTCCTATTATCTAAATGGATTCATACCCCTCGTCTAGCTCTCACGGATCCTGTCGCATAACCATGCGGAACCTTTCTGGGAGGGTTTTCACCACGTACCTTTGCTTTGATCCCTGAACGTCTCAGGAGCCGGGGCTGAAGCAGGTCTTACAGCGGCGGGGCGGCTGGGAGTATCATGTCGGGAAGTCCGACGGGGCGTGCCGGCCGTAATTCCTGCCTAGGTAGCACCCGGGAGGTCGAGGGTTGTGGCTGTTGAATCCTTGGTGGAATGGTTGGTGGAACCTATGACCCCCGAGGAAGGACATCTGGGGTGGCCGGCGTAATTTAATGGGGCCCCTTTTTTAAGTCCCGGTTTAGGCAGAAAATAAAATTAAAAATTATATCAATAGCCATATGAACATCTGGGGTGGCCAGCGTAATTTAATGGGGCCCCTTTTTGGTTTGATGAGCTAGCCTCTTTGTTTGTCGATGGTAAAGTTGGGGCGGATGGAGCAGATGGGTCACAGCCAGGTGGTCTATTTGGGCGACGGCAAACTTCACAGGTACACCTAGCTATGTTAGGAGTCCTCCAGACATCCCAAAATAGATGGGTTCGAACATAGTGGCCTTAAACAGAGGGCGCAGGTACATGGAACCAGGGGCTGATCTCTCCTCCCAATCTGGACAGCCATTTTGACCCTTACTACTTGATACTGGCAGTGGAGAAACTCCATCCACATGGTCACGAGTGCCTTTATTGGGTAGAAGGCTGCATGGTGTGTCCCAGAGTAGTAACCGCCTGTTGCCGGATCTGGTACATCGCCAGCTAAAACAAAAAGTCCTGTACCCAAACATCCTCTACAGCCATCGCATGTTGTAAATTTTAAATATATATATATTAATAAAAGGTTAAATTCTTTGGGCATATGGCTCATTGATGACAGTGAAAATAAATAAATAAATAATAACCTGTAATAATTCGGCTACCATGGTTGGTTGTTTAAAAATTACGGAGTCTCCAAAAGAAAATGGAATACCCCGGGCCCGACAAAGACGGGGACACGTGTTTCGTCTTCGTTAAGACTTGTCATAGCCGCTTCAGGTCGTAGACACCTTAATGATGCCCCAATTGACTGTAAATAACCTTTCTGTATCACAGAACTAACAAATACAGACAACCGATGCCATCTGACCAAGGTGTCTATGACCTGAAGCGGCTATGACAAGTCTTAACGAAGATGAAATACGTGTCGCCGTCTTGGTCGGGCCCGGGGTATTCCATTTTCTTTTAAACAACCAACCATGGTAGCCGAATTCTTACAGGTTATTATTTATTTATTTATTTTCACTGTCATTAATGAGCCATATGCCCAAAGAATTTTACCTTTTATTAATGTATTTATATCGAGGCTCAAGAACCATTCATTTTTTATATTATATATATATATATATATATATATATATATATATATATATATATATATATATAGAAATATATATATATATATATATATATATATATATATATATATATATATATATATATATATATATTTAAATTTTTCTTGTTTTCTTGGACTTTAGGATTATATATTTTATGTTTTTACTTTTCTTGGGGTTTTAAGTCCTTTTAAAAAAAAATACTTTTCTTATTTTTGTTGCATTTATTGACGTTTCGGTACTATTTGACCTTCATCAGAAATAGAAATACAGTTTTTCACTAAGTTCGAAAATTTATCACTAAAATTAAAGTTTAAAGTTAAATTAGTCCCGGTTTAGGCAGAAAATAAAATTAAAATTATTTTAAATCAATTTCACTGGAACACTTTCTTTAGCCACTGCACTTGTTCTTTTTGCTTGTTGATACTTGAAAAATATATTGGAAACTGATTGTGGGTGACCATCTGGAGTCATTTTTAACTAAATTAGATCAATAGCCATATGTATTTCTCTTGTTATCAATAATATTGGGTTCCTTTTAATTTTCCTGAAAATTCTTTCCTATTTGTTAATTTAAGCAAGGAGTGACTGCATTTTTCTCTTTTACTATAAAGAAAAGACAGTTTCCTTATTCTACCTATATTTTAGGGTCAAAATTTGGTATTCTTTATGCTGCATCTCAATTTTCTCTGTTTATTTATTTACACCCATTTCGTTACATATTTTGTAGACAGTGGCGGTGCCAGGGGTGGACGCAGTTTGGTGAGCGCCCAACCTGTATTGCTCTTGACCAACCGTTTGCCCAACCTGCTAATTAAACAAGAGCCAAAGAAAAGCAAAAAGTTCATTAAAAAAACATTTCATTCTCATAAACTATTTATTTAATTTATATTCAAGTATTCCGAATATGATCAGAATCATGAAGTATGAAGTTCTTGAATAAATAAATGATCTATAGTATCGATATTACATATTAGCAGTATGTTGCGCTACGTCATTAGAAACAGATGTTAGTATAAAATTTAATTAAATATCTTATCCAAATTTTAAAAAAATTCGATTTTTTCCCATCAGTTAGGTGTATTTAAAATTTCCCTAAAACCCGTTTGTTTAATCAAAAATGCAAGAAAACAAATATTTGGATTTCTGTGGCCGTCATGCTGTATAGCTTTAAATTTAAAAAATGATCGTACACATAAAATTTTGGTCATCACCAGGCTTTATTTCCATTAATCACCCTCACGGTTGGAAGAATCATTAAGAAACCGATTCTTCTCAGTGTGAAATTGGGGTTTTACCCTTTTTAGTCCAACATTAAATACTCTCAGTACAAAATTGGGTTATTTATTTTTTTAGACAAACAATTAATACCTAACCTTTTAAACTTACAGGGATAAAAACATTTTCGTCAGCCACAGTTTAAAATAATTTATTTTTTACCCGACTTACTATGGCGCTAGCTGGAAGGGATTTTTGTTATCAGTTTATAGGACCTTAAAAATATGCTTCTAAAATATTTTTTTAGAATTTTGAGACGCCCTGTATCTATTCAATTCAATAGTGCACATGCAGATTTTGCTGCCCACCCGCCAACTTAAAAAAAAAGTGTCCAGTGCGTACCTTTAAGCTTTTTTAATTTTTGCAACTCTTTCAGTGTAGTGGTAAACACTGCTCAAACTAATGTAGTTCGCTTCCTTAATTTTGTATTTTAATAAAAATTATACACTGCTTAAACACATTAAATTGGGTACTTGTTTAGTAGGTTTTAGGTTTTTTAATTGGTTTCAGTATCTCCCGCCTAAAATTCTTTAGGTTTAGTACTTCGGTTTCCGTGAGATTTTTGTTTTCATGCTCTAAATTTAGGGTAGATTAGATTAGATTAGAATAGGGCCGGGATAACCCATGCACTGAAGCCGCTCGGCTTATTGTGCGCCCTGTCATTTTACGTCTGGGTGATGTCAGCCAGACGGGACCTACAGCTTAACGTGGGTTCCGAACCACGGTCCTATGAGCGACAACTTAAGACCTCGTCCCCACCCAGGGGGCACTACTGAACCTACCAACTGAGTGGGGTCCGCATGTCTACGGTTGCGCAGGACACGGCAAAGTGTGTTCCGGCGCCCTGGTCCTTTAGTGGCCTTCAGCGTCGATACATTTTGCACTTTGTCCGTCTGGTGTTGAGCTAACCACTAAATTTCCGACCAACTTATAAATAAGTATTTGGCCTCAGCAGGATTCGAACCCACCTCACGTCCGTGTGCGCTCAACAAACTTAACGCCTTTACACGCTAAGCCATCACCGGACTATAAAAAAATTTAGGGTAACCGCTTCTTCTAAAAGAGTTTTCTGTGCGTTAGGAGCGCTTGGATTTAAAGTAGTAATACCACTGTTGTCAATTTCTGTGCATTAAACCACATAGGTGTCGGTTTTCGCTGCAAATTCATTTTTCTGCTTTTGATGTAGTACAAATTAATAAAGTTAAGGTATCCCAAAATGAGCATCCTGCCAGTCTATGAAGTGCTATGTCATGTAAAAATGGTTCCACAACGTATTTAATTAAACAAAATATTATTTGGCTTTTCTCCAGAATAAAATAAAAAAGATTATTAAACATTTTAAGAAAATTAAAACTTTTATATACTATGAAGAATTATTATGTTCTTGCACAATATAATAAAAGTTAAGATTACTTTAAAAGAAATAAAATAACGAAATATTTAGTATAAAGGTACTTAATACAAATGTTTTAGTTTAAATTTTCTTAAAATGTTTAATAAACTTTTTATTTTATTCTGGAGAATGGCCAAATAATATTTGGTTTAAACGTTATCTCCCAGAAAACAAATAAAGCATAAAATAACGTATTTAATGGCTCTAAAAATAAAATACAGTCCTAAAATACCACTAGCCGAGTCACCTAATACCTATTGTAAAATATCCATATAATTTTTTTATAGTGGAATTTGCAATTTCTTCCATTTTAGCTGTATTAAATAAAAGGGATATTTTCTTGCTTACAGCAGCTGTAAGCACTTTCATTTTTTGACAAATCAATGACGTCAGTCTTACAGCAGCTCACAGCGGTTGTTAGCGGCGTCGGGAGATGTCTAACCACTAATAGAAGGAAAGAACAAGGAGGGGTAAATATAGCCGAATTTGAGGTTAAAAGTCAAACAAAATTAACTAAATAATTACTAATAACAATAACAATAGTATGTGTGGGAAACCATGTGAAGGATTAATTTACCTGCCATTAAAGATATTTGACATTTTTGTTTTAAAACTGGAATTGCCATTTTTTAGGTTATATTATTATTTTTTTTATGTCATTTGTCATTGGTGGTAAGCGCTTTTATTTTTTCAATTCACTTTATAATGACGTCAGCTGTTAGACAAGCTTGTTAGCAGCTGTAAGACAGAAGAATTAGAAAAATATTCCTAAAGTAAGCGTAGAAAAACTTTGAGGTTCAACCGTTTGTCCCGCCATTTTTCTTACAATAATATTTTGTAAAGCTCTACGTTCCAAACTAAACAACATGACGTCTTGTCCTTTTTTAATTTCTTTGTAAGCATATAGTCCTCCTGAACCCAGTTCTTATATAGGCATAAATTTAAATGACTCTTCTGCATCAATGTCCAGTACTAGCGGAGTTATTCCATGGGTTGGTCGTGGGTCAAATCCTACCCACTTTGTATCCAGATAATATATTGAGGGTATTATCGCTTTACATTTACTCTCTTCTGCATGTCTCTGCAATATTCGTATGATTGGTGATATAAATAAGCTTTTATTATTAACAGTGACCGCTAACTCAGTATAACAACTCTTTTCCCTTTTTAATTCTACAGTTATTGGCAGGCATTTCATAATATACATAACTTTACCGGCTACTTTGGCTACATATCCTAATTGATTTTTAACTATAGTGGCTACTGAATTAGAATTTAATGGTGCTATCAATAACGATTCTTTAGAATTTGCCGATGGAGTAAACATCATCTATGTATTGTTTAAGCAAATAAGTTATTTATACTTCTTTTAAAGGATTGTTCTATATACATAAATTTTGTATTTACGTAGGTTAATAGATCTGCGTCCCCGTTTCCTGTGTTAAACTAAAAGGTGTGTGTTCAATGGCATTTTTCTTTTCTATAATTAATAATCGTGGATGTTCTTCTTACCAAACAAAAATACCACAGACAGCTTCCTTATTTTTTATTTGTATTGCAAATATTTTATTTTGATTTTCTACCACTACGTATTTTTTCCGAGTTGTTTGGGCTGCTTTTATCTAATAAAAGTAGCTTTCCCATCATATAAAACGCTATATTGCGAAACATCGCCAAAATAAATTTTTTGATATTTTACATTTTTTGGTCTCTTATTGGGAACCTTTTTTAAGTTTATATTTAATGACCGGGAACTAATATAATTTTTTTAATAAAGAATACATTACAACCTTGTATAGGTTCCTTGTTCATTTTTTATTCAATATAACATTAAAAATTAAATTTTGGAGACTGTACAGTTTGAAACTAGCCGCCTCATATATTGAATTAGTTAGATTTATTCATACCTTTCGTCCAGTCCGAATTACTATTTGGAACGTTCCCGGAAGGGGTTTAACCACATAACGCTGGTCCCTAAATCAAGCTGGAGCCGGAGCTGAAATTGGAGCTGGAGCTGGCTTTACTTCGGCAGGGGCTGGCGGCATCATGTTGGTAAGATCGGCTGGGGGTGCCATACGTATTTCCTGCCTCGGTGGCACATCCGAGAGGTTGCGGTCCTTGCTGAACCGTCGGCGGAATTGGATGGACCTGGACTTGTGCGATCGGTAAAGGGGCTGCCATCGCCGCTGACCTCGTTGTGGTAATCCTTGAAGATGCTGTTTGCGATCTCCTAATTAACCTGCCGAGGACCTGAATTTGCTGTGGTCGGCGTATTTGAATGGGACCCACTCTTCGAGTTGATTGTCTAGCTTTTTCATTTGTGGATTGTACTGTTGAGGCAGGCAGGACAGTTGGGGTAGCACTGGATGGCCTGTTTGGGTGGCGTAAAACCTCACGGCTACACCCAGCTAAGTTCATGGTCCTTCAAATATCTTAAAAGTAGCTAGGCTCGAACATATTTGTTGGCGGACTTAAGCAGAGAGCACATGTAAGATCTATTCTGCCCTCCCCAAGTAGACAGCCATTTTTACCCTATACTATTCCCCCAACTACAGGAAGTGGTACATGGCCAGGCGAAAAAGACAGTCCTGCACCCAAATATCTTGTAACGCCATCGCGTATTGCAAAGAGACTGGTATCAAGTTGTTGTTTTTTAAGTTCACACTGAAAAAAAATGAAATAGTCTTGTAAATAAAAATTCCAAAAATTCACGGCGCCACTGAATTAAAATTATTTTAAATATTCAAAAAATGTCCGAAAAATAAAAATTGTCGTAAATTAATTTAAAGTTCAGATATAAAAGTGTAAATTAATTTATTTTTATAAGTCGGCAATTATTGGTCAGAATATATTTTTTTAAGTTTAGATATTAAATTATTTTCTAAGGCCGAGTTTATAAATCGGAATTTAATTTTAGTATAAGTATTAGCGCTAGTATTAGTATTAACCTAAAATAAATTAAGCCCTTTTTGTGGCATTATTTAGCTACATTTTAAAACAATAAATAATAAAACTTGAATATAAAGGAGTTACGGATTTTGAACTTTTTATAGCACATAAGAAATTCCTTTTTTCATTATTTTAGTATTAAGTTTTGAATATTAGGGAATTTCAAGGTCGTTTCTTAAGACTAAAAAATTAAATTTGATTTATAAACACTTCAATTTGAATTTTTGTTCTTGAACCTTGTGAATAATGCTAATATGTATACTAAAATTAAATTTTAATTTATAAACCTTAATTAAAGTTTAGAAATAATTTTAAATAATATTTACTAAATCTGATATGACACTTGTTTCATCCACTGCACTTTTTCTTATTGTAAACACTTGATTTTTTAACTGATTGTCTATGATCATCCGGAGTCCTTTTTAATTTACTTAAATTAAATCAAGAGCCAACTCTACTTCTCCTTTTATCATTAATATTGGGTTCTATTTAATTTTCCTAAAATTTTTATTATTTTTTGTTTTTAATGTAGTACAACTTAAGCAAGGAGAGAATAAATAATAATAAACTTTTCTACTGGAAAGGAATTATGTTTCCCCATTCTACCTATACTTTAGAGCAGGTATGGGCAACCTTTTACATGTCGCGGGCCAAAAATTAGTGTGCAAATATGTTCGTGGGCCGCGTTTAAAACTACTACATTTTAAAGTAGTGTTGAAGTGTTCATAATTTTTGCGATAGTCACAAAGCAAATAGACAGCACTAGAGAAGTTCGCTAGGATTTCGTTCGTCGAAGTTATCACTTCGGTAGCTCAGATAGATCTGAACTAAAGTTCGAGCCATCCACCATATAGGGCCTATATTAAAAATAAATTACACTACTTAAACTCACAGAATCTAATGTGGGACCAAGCCGAGTGGCGGCGATCATCAAAGACTGCGGGGACAATAAACGATTATTTCTTCTTAACTGTTCTACACTGGACGAAACTAGATGAAATAATCTTTTGTTGTGCCTCACTTTTTGATGATCGCCGCCATTCGACTTGCTTGCTCACTTGATCTCGTGAGTTTGAGTGAGTGTTGTAATTTAATTTATTATTTTTTAAATTATATGTTTTGAAATGTTTTGTCGGGGGCCGAATCAAATCGTACAGCGGGCCGCTGTACGGCCGTCGGTTGCCCATACAGAGACATAATTAATTATTTTTTTTTATTTTGCATCTCCTTTTTTTTCATTCTTTGCACCCGTTACGTCACATATTATGTAAGGACCTTAAAGCTGTATGCTGTGGATTCGGGAGGGAAGGGTAACGATATCGGTTTACTTTTAAAGAAACTTTAATCTCCCTTAACATAAAGATTTCTTCTATTTAATTTTATTGAACTGTCCATCCTCGAAGACTAAAAAATTATAATAATATAATATGGCAAAACTAGATGATGTAAAAGTGTTTTTTTAGTTGATTTAATCCAGAACAGTTACATGTTTTTTACCAATTCTTTTTTAATACCTATATTGCAAATAATGGTGTAATATTTTCTACTACCAAAGAATACTTTTAGCATCTGCATTTTAACTGAGCAAGCCTTGCGTTGATACATTCTAGCTCTCCTGACCTGCTTTTATTTATTGTTTATAATAAATTGTCCTTAGACACCATTCTAATATCCCCTAATAACGCAAGTTATCGCCAGTACCGCCGTAAACGTTGTCAAATTATATTATTACGATCGCGCTAAATTTAATCGGAAATTGGCCATAGGCGGGCAGTTTTTATTTATTTATTTATTTCAATCCTTCAATACATAGGTTCCTTGAAAGGAACAAAGCATGCGTCATAATGTTAAAATGGTTAAACAAACCTTTAGACATATAAATTAAGTAAAATTTTTTAAAAACCATTTATTTCCATCATTATAAACATATTAGAATGTAAGCATTATGTAAAATATGTATTCTTAAATTTTTTAATTCACTAAAAAAAAATCAATAAAATTAAGATATTTAGCAAATTTCAGAGCCAATAAGAAACCTAAAGATAAAAAGTTAAAGAGTTTAGTCTTTAAAACGTTTTCGTACATCCAGAGGCACATATTGATGACTGTCCGAAAACGATTTGAAAAAAATGTTTTTTGTTCCACCCTAATGTACATATTAATAAAACAATTAAGAATATCCGGGGTATGTTACACAAATTTTAATATTTATCAAGAAAACAAACAGTTCCGCAATAAGGAATCCTATATTGTGCATTAGTGGAGTCGCATTTAACTTTAAATAATTTACGCAATTATAAGAGGTGATTTAGAAGTGGATTTTAAAAATAATTTATAAGAATCCCAAACTCTTTCTCAGTGATGAACTATATAAACTTACTAAAATTTTGGATATACACCAGCTCGTTTGTTCCTCTTTATTATTTAAACAACATAAAGAAAAGAAAACCTCTACCCGCGTATTCTGTAGCTTAATAGAAAAGAAATTTCCTAAAATTGCCATATGATTTACATTGCATAGAAAGAAAATTTCTTCTCTATCGAGTTATACAATCCGCCTGCTGATTATTTATTACTCATGAATATAACACCAGATACAGACAAAATTTGATTGGGCTTCCGAAAGTAAAAAAGGCAATAAGTAAAAATGCCACACTTATATAGGACCAAAATTATACAAATCAATGCCCATAAAATAATGATATAAGAAATAAATACATGCTAGTAGTCTGACTATGTGGTTTTTGATGTTCCCAGGGTAATGATTGCTTACTTTATTGGTTTCTTCATTTTGTTTTAGTTTGGTTTCTTTTTTTTTTGCTTGTAAATGCCTTTAATGTATGTGAATAACCATTTCTAGATGCAAGTTATTAGCTTCATTTATAATACATTTTACTGGATATATCATATATTAGATATATTTTAATTATGTTAGGTATTTTACTAGATCACTTCTGTTTGAATATTGTTCTTTATTATTATAATTTTTTTATTAGTAATTGGTAGGTAATATGCCTTTAAATTTGTGGGAGTCCCACGCGCAAAAATATTCTTTATGAGATTTTTATTTATTTGCCGTTATTACTTATTATTTAGATTATGTAATTATTGTTTAAGTTGGTAAATAAATATTTATTATTATTATTATATTATTTTTATATTATTTCTATAATCACTTTTTACTATTCCGAATATTAACTGAGCTAGAGAGGATAAATAAGTTTTGTAAAAAAGTTTCTATTTTTTTAATAACTAGTAGGTATGCCTTAATTTTTTGAAAAAAAAGAGTGATTTAAACTAAGCTTTAAAAACTGCAATTGTTTTTCCATTTAACTATTCCTGTAATTGAAAGGATTTTTGAGATCCTTCTACTAAACATGGA
This sequence comes from Listronotus bonariensis, assembly GCA_014170235.1. Classification (NCBI taxonomy): domain Eukaryota; kingdom Metazoa; phylum Arthropoda; class Insecta; order Coleoptera; family Curculionidae; genus Listronotus; species Listronotus bonariensis. Next base: position 13,743 of record JACEGR010008076.1, read on the forward strand.
AAAAACTTACCCTGTATTAAATTGCCCTATGTTTTAAATATAAAATATTACTATTACAACATTAGTTTAGGCAAGATGGCAAATGAAACGGACGATGTTGTAGAGTGCTCTCAGTGCGAGGCCGAAATTAAAAATAATACGGCGTCCATAGCGTGTGGTTTGTGTTTTTCATGGTTTTATAAGGGGTCTTCTGGATTGTCAACCAAAGATTTCAACAAACACTCATCGGATTGGAGAAGGACAAAGAAGCATTCCTGGATTTGTGAGATATGTAAGGTTAGAAAACCCGATCTAGATTAGCCTCAGAAGACTTAAATGGAACATCTACTTTATGTATATATTATCAAAACGTAAGGGGGCTAAACACAAAAATTGAGCAGTTCTATCTGGCTTCATCTAACTGCGAGTATGATATAATAGAGAAATATTGCACTGTAAAATAAGGCTAGGCACTAATAATACCGGTCATATTTTGACATCTGAGCTTGCGCAGATGCATGGTGGGATAAGGACTCCCTTAATAAGAATAGTGCACGACTTTATTTATGTCGGTTTTAGGTCGTCCCTTATTTTGGTCTTATTTTAACTTCGGAACTGTTCGTGTAAACCAAACGGCTGCCGACCACAAAATCGAAAAGTTTTTAGAAGTAAAAATACTTAAAACCTTCCTTTTTCAAATTAATTTCTTTAATTGTGTAAAACAAAACCCTACAACACAAAACAATAAACAAAAACAACTAAAACATTTTTCCCATTTTTTTTAGGTTAATGGTACTGTCAAAATGATTTGCAATAACTTTAAATTATGGGTACAAGTACTATTTCAATAAGGCAGGTATTAATAATTCCCGAGCTTAATAAGGCAACTTGCAATAATTATCTATTATGTCTGACAGAGACATGGCTTAATTCTAATGTTAGAGACTCTGAGCTTTTTTGTGATGAATATGCTGTACTACGCTGTGATAGAAATAATGCAAGAGGTGGTGGAGTGGCTGTGACAATTCGAAAAAGCCTTCAGGTATCTCCGATGGATTTAGGTGAAATATTAGTGTCTGTACCTGCAGTTAATTTAATTGGATGTAAAATTATGAGAGATAATGTTACTTTTTTATTGTTGGTTATTTATATACCTCCAACTTCACGCTTCAGGAATATTATAGAATTTTTGAGTTTATTGAATCGTGTGAAGATGTATATGGAAAAAATTGTTAATTATAGGTGATTTCAATGTTCCTAATTATAATGCCTTAAGATGTTCGGGTGACGCCAAGTCTGATATTTTGTATGGTTTTATGGATTTATTTTCCCTTAAACAATATAACAATGTAGCAAACATTAATACCAGATATCTAGATTTGGTGCTCACAAATTGTGAATGTGTTGTAGGACGTGATGACTGTCCTATGGTGAATGAGGATGGTCATCACCCTGCGTTGGCGATTGAGTTAGATATTAAGTATTCCAGTACATGCAAATTTGGCATAAATGAAAATAAAAATACAAAATGTTATAACTTAAAAAAAACAAATTTTCAACTATTGTATCGTGAGATGTTGAACATTGACTTTAATCAACTGGATCAGTATAAATCAAAGGTGTGATAAATTTTATGATCTATTGTATAATGTATTAGATATGTATGTGCCATTGTGTAGGAACAAACCGAATAAATTTCCAGTGTGGTATAATAGAGACATTATCAGTAATTTGAAAAAAAAGAATATATATTTTCGTAAATTCAGAAAAACTCATAATGTTATTCACTATAACCACTTTAAAATTTTAAGGTTTCGCACAAATCAAATGATTAAGGTGGCTTACTCTAATTATATACGTAAAATTGAAAATAATATAAATAATGATCCGAAATCTTTTTGGCGCTTCATAAATCAAAAAAGAACAGTTGTTCTATTCCATCACAAATGAATTTTCGGGGGCAAACTTTAAATAGTACCAGGGATATAGTATCGGCGTTTGACGATTACTTTAGCAGTGTTTCTGAACCTCCCACCCTTGGCGGTGGGTTAACTCAATTTGAGGATGGACTGGGTCATGATTTGATCTCACTTCCGTTGTTGAACGGTGTGATACAAATCTCAAGAAGACTTAAAATTATCTAGCGGTCCGGACTCTTTGCCTGGTTATTTTTATTAAAGATAGCATTCATATACTGGCAGAAATTTTATGTAAAATTTTTAACCTCTCATTAAAATATGCTACATATCCGGACTGTTTGAAGGTTGCCCAAATATGCCCAATATTTAAAAATGGTAAGAAAACGGATTTACAACTACAGGCCTGTTTCCCTTATTTGCGGTTTTTCAAAGCTCTTTGAAATGTTATTGTATAAACATATTTATGGAGTGTTTAAAGGACAGCTGTCCCCACGCCAGCATGGCTTCGTGAGAGGTAGGTCAACTACCACCAACCTGGCATGTTTTAGTCACTATACAACAAAAATTATTGACGGTAGGGGTCAGGTTGATGTGGTGTTTTCCGACTTTTTAAAAGCCTTTGATAAGATTAATCACACAATTATCCTAAAAAAATTAAGTAAGGCGGGATTTGTAAAAAAATTGTTTTATTTTTTAAAAGTTACCTAGACAATAGATCTCAGTATGTACAGTACAATGGTTTCAGGTCAGACCGTTTTACAGCTTCATAAGGAAGGTGGTAGAGGAGCTTTCCTCGCCTGAGGAGTACCACCCCACTCACCCTTTAAAGAACCCGTGAAGTCTTAACGGACGTTTCGGGTTCTGGGTTTGTGAGTCAGTTTTCCTTCTTCCTTCTTTTTCTTTTCTTTTTTCCTTTTAACCCCCCAAACTATGTACAAATGATGGCGGCACACCCGGAAGTAAAATATTCCGGAGGTAAAATACCCCTCCATTCGGATCTCCGGGCGAGGGGTGCATCCGGGAGGCCTTCATCGAGAAGTTTAATTTCTTTTGCAAACATATGTGGGCTTAACACCAATATAAACTCCGTTCACCATCACCTTCAGTCATCTAAGCCCCACATACTGTTTCTAACGGAAACACAAATAAGTTCTAAATCTTCAACCAGCCACCTTCTCTTCCCAGGCTACGAACTTATTTCGTCTTTCCGCCCACATGGTGGCGTATGTGCTTACGTCCGCAACGATCTGGCTTGTGCTCGAGTTTCTAATCTTGAATCGGGTAGGCCTGATATCCTTTGGCTCAAACTTTCCCTTAGGTCTTCAACTAAATTTATCTGCTGTTTGTACCGGTCCCCATCTAATAATTCCTATGTCGAATTCTTTGACTTTCTTTCAACAAAGATCGATAGCATAATTTCTCAGTTTCCATCGGCTGAAGTAATCGTGCTTGGCGACTTCAATGTCCATAATAAGGATTGGCTGGGCTCTTCAAAAACTGACCCCCAAGGCAGAGCAGCCGAAATCTTCGCAGTCAGTAACTCTCTTACCAACCTTATTATGAAACCCACCTACTTTCCTAGAGTCCCAAATCATAGTTCAAATCCCCTAGATCTCTTTCTTACTACAAACCCCGAACTCTATGAAACATCTGTCACAGCACCCCTAGGTCGCTCAGATCATGGCTTAGTTACTATATCTTACCCTGCACATCCCGAGGTAAATGAATACATGCCACCACGCACCGTATGGCACTACAACTCAGCCGACTGGGATGGCCTAAGGGACTTCTTCGCCACTTACCCCTGGAATTCCATCTGCTTTTCTTCTCGTGATCCTTCCCAAATTTGCAATCCAACTTACTGAATCAATTCAATTGGGCATTGAAACCTATATTCCACACACCATCAAAAACCCCAAAAAATCCAATAACAAACCCTGGTTTTCCAAATCTTGTGAAAAAGCCAGAACTTTAAAGTTCAGGCTCACAAGAACTTTCTACAGGATCCTAGTCCAGAAAACCGACAGGCCAGCATTGAAGCAAGAAACTACTACAATCAAACAATTTCTGAAGCCAAAGACTCCTTCGACAATCGTATCAAAAACAAAGTTCTTTCTTGCTCAAATGGTAGCAAATCCTTCTGGTCCTTTGCGAAAAACATAAGTAGGAATTTTTGTGCCAGTTCTTTTCCACCACTAACTTTGGAAGATGAAATTATTTCTACTGCTAAAGGGAAGGCAGAACTATTTGCCAAACAATTTGCTGCCAATTCAACCCTTGACCCTCCCGTAAATCATCCAATTCCAACGATTACCCCAGTTCCTCATAAAATGCCCGATATTATTTTTAAAGTAAAACACATTAAGCGTATCCTTTCCTCCCTTAACACCAAGAAATCGTCTGGGCTGGACGGCATACCAGCAATCGTTTTAAAAAAATGTGCTCCAGAACTTGCACCAATCTTAACTCGGCTCTTTCAATTTCTTACGACACAGGTATCTTTCCGGAGAGCTGGAAGGCTGCACGTGTTCAACCTATTCCCAAGAAAGGATCTAAATCGCTTCCATCTAACTATAGACCAATTTCAATTCTCTCAGTTCTTTGTAAAGTAATGGAAAAATTAATTAATTCACAAATTCTTAAGTACTTGGAAAAACACAAAATTTTGCACGACAGGCAGTATGGATTTCGCCACAAAGATCTACAGCAGATCTTCTTTCCTTCGTATCACACTGTTGGAATAAGTCTCTTGAGTTTCTAGGTGAGTCCCAGATCGTTGCTCTTGATATATCCAAAGCTTTTGACCAGGTCTGGCATGCAGCACTTCTTAATAAACTTCCCTCCTATGGTCTTTCAACTAAACTCTGTACTTGGCTCTCTAGTTATCTATCTGATCGACGTATATCAGTTATTGTGGACGGCCATTCTTCAAGCTTTCACCAAATAAATGCTGGAGTCCCTCAGGGCTCAGTTCTGGCACCAACATTGTTTCTTCTTCACATCAACGACCTTCTCTCGTCCACAACTAATTCCATTCATAGTTTCGCCGACGATAGTACCCTTCACTCCAGTTTTCAGGTTCCTAAACCCATCACTAAACCTGACTTGGAAAATAAACGCAGAGCGATGCAGATATCTCTTTCTCAGGATCTTAATTTAATATTGGATTGGGGCGCCAAAAATCTCGTCCATTTTAATGCATCCAAAACACAGTCATGTTCCTTGTCGCGAAAAGAGTCATCAAATACTCATCCTCTACTTATGAGCGGCCAAGTTCTACAGAGCAAAGACACCTTCAATCTCGTGGGCGTCACATTTGAAAGTAACCTTAACTGGCATAAACACATTGTATCTATAGCCACGGCAGCTTCAAAAAGCTTGGATTTCTCTTTCGAGCTAAAGTATTTTTCCGCTTCTAATTTATACACTTTATATGTTTCCCAAATCCGACCTCCCTTGGAATATTGTTCTCATATCTGGGGCATGGCGTCCCCAACAACCCTGAGCATTCTTGATTCTATTCAAAGAAGAGCTGTTCGTCTCATTAATGATCCTTCACTTACAGAAAGGCTTCCCTCTCTTGCCCATCGTCGGGCTGTGGGCGATTTATCGCTTTTTATAGGTACTTCCATGGCTTCTGCTCTGAAGAATTGACCAGTATAGTTCCTCCACTCACGGTTCCCAACAGAGAAACTCGTGGTTCCGCGCATATGCATCCCTATACGGTCCAACTGGACAGGCCCCGAACTTCTCACTTTGTTCGTTCTTTTATCCCTAGAGTTTCTAGATTGTGGAACCTGCTGCCCGCGGAGGTCTTTCCTTCCCCCAAATCTTCAAGTATTTAAGTCCCGTGTCAACAAACTCCCTCTTACCTCGCTTAAGACACCCACGGTACGTTAGTATTTAGGCTTTTAGCCTTCGTGGTTTGTAAAATAGTGGTAGTTTGCGACACTCACATCATTCTTCAGATCCAAAACATAGAGAGAACATTTTAAAGGAGTTAAATGCTCAAAAAAACCATTAAATGTTACATATACATATATACATATACATTTTACTAACACGTCTAAAACTTTAATAAAAGGGCCCTCGATTCTCATATACTTTAAAAATCACGTTTCAAAAGGTTTCAAAACGTGTCGCCACAGCCTCTTAGCCACTGGGACAACCGCCTCGATCATCACCGTCGTTAACACACCACTGGGGCAATGAATGTTACCAATTGCCCGTGCTTCTCAAAAGTTGTTCAAAAAGGAATACCAAAAAATAAACAAAGCGTGCCGTTCATGTCAATTGATAAATTCTTACGTGGAAAATGCTGAACATGTGAAATTAACGTAGCCAATTTAACCAATACTTTATTTTTATTCTCTCAAAATACATAATAAAACATTTTGTTTGACTTAATTTTATTTAAAATGATTTGTATGAATAAAATAATAGAAAAGGCCACTTTTTAATTATGTAAAACATAAATAATAAGTATATTTAGCTGCCATTATAAATAAAACAGATCAAAAATTGCTTTAATGTTAGTTAAATACCAATGTTAATATTATGGTTTAGTAAGTATGAATATGTTAAAAGTTTGCTCAAAATCCAATATTTATTGGTCTGCAACAAAAAGGCATGCTTTATTTAATCAGGATTGGTATGCCGCCATTTTTGTGTGTTTGCCGGCAATTCGCCTGCATGTAAAATTTATTGGCAATTGAGTGTTTATTTAGGGTTGACTTTTTAATGCGTATTAGATGTTGGCATAATATTGCCACCAATTGCCAATGCTTTACCATCAATGCCAATATGAAAAATGTATAGTGCCGGCAAATAGTGTTTGCTGGGTAGGCCATCCAAAAAGTTAGCCTGTTTTATTTTTAACACTTTTAATTAAACTTTTGTATTTTATTGACTGCAATTGCGCAATACCTTAATAATTATAATTTAATAACGCACATAGGGCTAGAGAATAAATGTAAGAGTAAATTAATATGTTCTCTTGACATTTTAGCCTAAAACTTTTCGATTAGGTTTTTATAACACGTTTATGTTTTATTTAACAAAAGACAATTATTTTAGCGTTGCACATGACCATTTATAGGTTATAATCCACACCTATTAAGTTGTCATTCTGAAAATTTGCTTCAATAAATTGGGGTAAAGACTTGTCGTGTAAAACCCTCTATACAATTAAAAATATAAATACGAAAGATATGACTCACAGTAAGTTTGGCTTGAAATTTGATCCCCGCCAACCAAGGTCAGTTTTTGTGTATAGACGGCTGTAGCATAAGATACAAAGTCATAAGTTTTCTATAATAATTGTCGAATTGGGTCTGTACATAATATTTTGTATCATTATATATTTTTTTGTAGTATTGTATTGGCATAAAACAAATAAATTTATAGTTTTATTAGTATCATTAAAACTTCACTTAAAAATAATTGAAGACCTCGGTACAAAAACCAGGTAAGTCCAATTTTTATCAAAAATTGATTTTTCAAATATTTTAAGTATTTATATCATTGCGCATCGTCTGGTGGTAAAATAAGGAAAGTACAACACATCTTATGTGAAATAGCATTGGATTTCACTTGCCAGGTAAAGTATTGGTAGCATAAATGAGGCAAGTCCAGAACAAACCTGCTTTCTGCACTGAGGTAATTTTGTATAGGGGACGTCCATTAATCACGTGATGTTTTTTAACAAAATTTTGACCGCCCTAGTAATACTTGGAGAGGTTTTAAACTAGCCCCATCCCCAATCACGTGTATTTTTTGGTACAAAATATATTATTATTTTTATTATTATTTTACAATATTATCTTTAAATAAAAGTAAGTTTAATTTAATTTTATTCTAGAAAATAAAGAACCGTTATAAAAATATTTAGATAGACATTCAAATTGCAAGCATTTGACCAAAAAAAATACACGCGTCATTTCTTCCCTACACCCCCGCTCCCTAGTGACGTTTAGTGATTTTATCCGAACCCCTCCCGCCCCCTTGCCCCTGTTTAAGCCTCACGTGATTAATGGATGACCCTATAGGTGGGGACTGGTCTGGATCCAAATGTGTGGTCATGTGGTTCTGGCGTCAAGTGACGTCGTGGGCTCCGGGAAGAACTTTTTTTTCTTATTCTTTATAATATTTTGCACCCATTTAAAAGTCATTCAACCGGCGCCCATGAGTATAATTTCAATATAATGTTCAGGGCAAAAACCAGGTAAGTCCAAATTTTTACAAATAAAAAGTTTGGGATAAATTTTTTCCGGTAATATCATACTATTTACGGTTTTTATTACCTTCTCTATACCTTAAAATAAAATGGTTTATTTTTCACTTTTTTAAAACAAAATATTCAATTTTTTTATTTTCCAAAACTGTCTATAATGTAATGACTTACTTGGTTTTTGCCCAAGGTCTTCAATTATTACCGCGGTTAAATTTACGGTATTTTGCTTTTTGTTGTATACGTAAGTTATTGGTAATTCTTAAAGCAGTAAATATCTGCTATTCGTTTGGTTAATTAAAATTACCTACTTATTTTATTACTAAAAACCTTGATTTTTTATTTGCTTAAAATATTAAAAAATAATCAGTTATTAATCTTATTACTACCAATCACTATCTAGAGACAAACTCAGTGGCGTAGCCACAGGAAGGCAAGGTCCCCCCCACCAACTTGTTCAAAACCACCTAGAAATCGTAATTTTTATCGAATTTTAAAAGTTTTTAAAGTTGGACATTTGTTTTGCCATACTGAAGACTGGTAGTAGGTTTAATTTATTAAATGTGACATACAGGCTCACAAAATCGTGACAGTATAAATTTATGTTTTTTTTTTAAATCCCTATATTATACATTTCTGTTAAATTTCTCTTTACATTCTAACAATTTTTTGTTATAGGTTATATATGGGGTTAAATCTTTAAAAACATTCTTATTTTTTTATTATTGCTTTAGGCCTTTTACCATGCTTTTATATTTTTTAAACGTAATAGCAATAAGTTTAATAAATTAAACAATAATTTTCTTTTCGCGGTAACATAATGCCTCCGCCTAAAAGAGTCACATGCTATTTACAGGAAAAAACGAAAGAATAGATATCATTGTGTGCTGTTGTCTAGTCAATAAAACATCTAAAACTTCGTATTAAATAATATTCGCACAGTGCGGCGAGCTTATAGGACTGTTGGACAAAATTAATATATCCGAAACTAATAAAGATAGACATATCAAATGTGGCTCTGTAGACGATCTTTATAACGGTCATATAATATACAGGGTGTTGCATTTAAAAATATGAGACTTTTTGTCCTACTTGCATATTTTAAAAGATATTGAAAATTTGATTTGGAAATTAAAAAATTAAATTAATAAACTAATATTTTTGGTGATTTTGTAGAATAAGAAGAAGAAAGTTAAGGATATGTTAATTTATAACTGGACTTACGGTATTTATACTTACTTTATAATTAAAGAATTGTACAAATTACTTTTGGATTATCAGGATCTAAAATGTTAAAGGCGTGAATAATTAGTTCTATTACAATTTTTTTCTTGCTCTATTGCCAAAACCCAAGCTTTAAAACAATTACCGTAGGTAAATCTTGCAGAGTAAAAACAGTCTGTTTTTAGAAGTGTTGCTAATAATTGCAATTCTAAGTATATATGATAACCTTATTGTACATTAAATTTGCTACAAAATAGCAAAAACATGCAAATATACTTTTTATACTTTTTTTATAGCTTAGTGATCCAGCCAAAAGAAAACAGTAAATAAAAATCCGCATCCTTTTCTTTTAATAAGACAAAAAACATGTTTACATTGTTTACATATAAAAACACTATTTTTATTTGTAAACAATTTTGCAATTTAGGCAAAATCGTAACTGATATAACTGCTAATATATACCTACTATCTGCAATTTGTCTATACTTTAAAGGTCTGGCTTTATATAACCGCACCGAGCCCGGATTCACTGCGATAGAGGAAAGTGGGGCAAATTATATCGGAAAAATGCAAAAATACTTTTCATGCCCTTAAAAATATAAAAAGCATTTTTGTCAAGCCAAGTCTATTGTTTTATGTATTTCTCTTTTAATATGTCTCTTTGTTTAAATTAAAAAAAATCTACTTACCTCTGTTCAGAGGGGTTTGTTTGGATTTCATTAAAAGCCTTAAAAATATACCTCTATGGTCAGCCTTTATGGCAGTGTGAAAAAGCACATGAGAAAGAAATATGACAAGAGTATAATCTATCGCTTTTGGTCCTGCTGACCACTATAATTATGCAGAGCTAAAGTTTATTCCTTTTTTAGCATGCGATTGTTTGCACAGCTAAGCGGCAAGACTGCCTCTAATAGGTATGTTCTTGAGGGTAGAAAAACATCAACGTCGTGTGACGTCACACTAAATACGCGTATTTCGACGGTACGTTGCAACATACTATCTAAAGCTGATTGTTTTTAATTAATATTCCAAAAAATCAAAAAAGAAACTATAAACATCACAAGTTCGATATGAACTGTCTAATTAAAAATGCGTCGCAGCCGACACAGCGCGGCGTGCCTTACAACCGTTGGTCGGTGATTAAAATGCGGTGCGGGGTATGGGGTCAGGTTATGTTTGGCCTTATCTTAAAGCGATAAATTTTAATGACACGTGGACATACAAATCTGTGATTTTTAGGATACCATTATTTGGTCAATTTAATATCATTTTTTACTAAAAATAGAACCCATGCTAAAAAACGAAAATTAACGACTTCCCCCTCCTTCTCGTAAACCCTGTCTACGCCACTGGACAAACCACATATATTGTATAAAACAATACTTAATTTTATACTGATACAAACTAGTTTTTATTGCGCTCTATTCAATCAAATTAATTTAAAGATAAGCAATAAATGCCCTTGAAATAATCAAGTAATAAAACTGCAACAAAGAAAATAAATATTATTTTAGACTATTAAAAGTCTAACCTATCGTAACAGTTTCTGGATTACAAATTAATTATTGTTTAATAATGGTCATTAGCTTTATCCATTCTGTTTTGACCATTTTTAAATCAAATTTCAGTGAAGAAAAATACCTTTTTACAAAAGCGTGGTATTGATAGACTAGTACACAAATGTTGTAGGTGCATTTTTCAAAATTAGAGGGTTATACAGTGTGTCTACGTAAGTTGTCGTCATATGGGAAACTTTTGTATTATTCATTTTATGAAAAAAGTTATTCTTTATAAAAGTTCTGCATGGTCCAAAACCCAAAAAGCACCCATCAAATATCAAATTGTATAAGTCATCTACGAGGTTTGACCAAAAATGCAATTGTTTTCTCAAGAGTAAAATACATCTATTTTTACTAATTTTGAACACTGTTATAAAGAAGAGATGTTTGGAATTTAAAAATTCTTCTAAATATACAACTTTATGTACTTAAAAAAAAATGTTTTTCTTTTTTCTGCAATAATGGTGAGAATTTAGGGTTGTACATTACTGCAATACATTTCATACTTATGCCGGCGTCCCATGTGCGCAAATGAAGACGGAACGACGGAAAAGCGGAAGGCAAAAGGGATTCTATTGGTCGAAGAGTTGTCATTTTTGAATTTTGACATTTACGCTTGTACTCCGCCAAAAGTTCGGTTCAGCTCAACTTTTGCGGAATCCGCCTTTTTCAGCCATTTATCGGTGAGCCGTTGTCCCCTAGTGACATAACCAAATTGTTTGTTGACTTTTTTTGTGTTTTGTTTGGTTTTCTTTTAATTACTAATTGTCTTTTGTAAACGATATACGAGTGAAAAAAGACCCGACGAGAAATGGATGTGGTAAGTAAACAATTTTCATGAAAAACCCATTTTGTTTTCTTTTTAATATTAGATTCTTTAATCACATTCTTATTTATAAAACTGCACTGCAGAAATCGATGGTCTAGTTTAGTCTAGTTTTCACATTTTGTAAGTGCAAAAATTAATATTTAAGTTATATGAACTTTAAAGTTTAAAAATTTGCCACAATTTTAGCCTAAAAGTACTTAAAACAATGGGAAATGGAGCTGGAATCTTCAAGCTTAAATATTTTACTTGCTACTTGTGTGCATAAAAAGTTCTTGTATATAATTATATGTTAGTAGTCTCATTTGCTGAAAAATGCACTTACATTTGTGAACTAGACCATCCAAATATACATGTGGCTTGAACATAATATACTTACATATACTTATGTAACAAATGTTTTAAAATCTGAAGTATTTATGTTTTTTTACAGCAATATAAATGCGGCTATTGCGGTTTTTGCTAAACTCCCAATGTGTGGATTTACTGGAGCATGAATGTTTTGGTCATTATATTGAGGAGATTCATAATCTTGTATCGGATGAAAACAATGTTCTAACTTTAGGCAAGTAGACATTATAAAATATTGCTTCTATTTGAGTAAAAAAGATTTTAATGTACGAATATAAATATATTTAACATAATTTTCCTAAAATAAATATGTGATTCTCAGTTAAATTAAATATATTTTTTTATTTTTAGTGGAGAAAGTCCCAAAACGACCCATCATTGTGCAAAGCACAAATAATGCAAATGTTGCTTGGGAAGAATTACTTATAAAATATGTTCAAGATCGACCTGCCCTTTACAACTTCAGGTTACCTATATTGGAACGAACAAATTTAAAAAAACAAAGCCTTTGGCTTGAAATTGCAAACCTCTTGGAGGGAAAGGCCAGTGTAGAGGAGATAAAAGCGAAATGGAAGTATCTCCGGGATTGCTATATGAAAGCGAAAAAAAAGTTACTCAGTACAAGCCTAGTGGATCAGCTTCACAACAACCAGTAGACCCTGGGTTTCGCTTTTATAATGTCATGAAATTTCTTGATGATTCTCATGAAAAACAAGAGTAAGTAGTTTAATTTATATGCAACTTTTTTTGTAACGTAAACTTAAAAATATTCTGATACTATTGTAATTAAATCTATGGAAGAGTTATTTAACTTGTCTTCTACAAACTGTCCACGGATGGGGTTTACAAGAGGACAAATGGATAAAAAATTTCATTTTAATTTTTAGTCAAAAGAAATATATTTAAGATAGCATTTTAAATGACTTTATGAATGTAACAGGGGTATCAAAAAGTTTCATGAAACTGATTTTGGAGTTAACAAAAATTAAATTATTTTAAATTTTTTAATTTAATGACTTAAAAAACTCTTATAATTTGCTTTTCAAACACCTGCTTCCTCCAAATTCTTGCAAAGCACAATTTTTCAGCTGTAAATGAATCAAGGCATTTTCGCCAAATTAGGTATGGAGTTTAATAAAATTTTGTATTATTGTTTTTACTGATTACACACTTCATTCTAAATAAATTTTCCCAATGGCATTTTGATTGGAAATGGCGAAAAAAGGTAGTTTACTCTTGGAAAAAATCTTGTTTTTTAAGTTTTTGAGAACCCTGTATACAAAATCAACATTTTCTTTTTGTGAATTATAGTTTTTTATGAGCAAACATTATTATAATGAATGACTTTTTTCGAAAAATGAAATTTTTTGACCATTTGTTCTCTTGTTAACTCCATCTATGGACAATCTGTATATGAAATTAATGTTTAAAAAATAATAATAAATTTGTGTAGTAAAACTGATATTCTACTTTAAAATTAAAGTTATAAAATTTAGTTAAATGCATATTTTTACACCTAGGTAATATACATAAAAATATTTTAGGACAATAAGCTCAATATCCATTGAAATTCCAAAGACACCTTTGATGTCCCCTGATGCAGGTAGCACTTCAAAATCGGCTGGGTCCTCTATGACGTCTCCCAGTCTGTTAACACCTTTTCCCCAAAAGATGTGATGACACCATCAAAGAGTAAGCAATTTTTTAAATTTTAATTATAATAATACAGGGTGTTTTATAACTATGGTATGAAACTTAACGGGGCGACTTCTTATGTCTTTTTATGACTATAAACATATGTCCAGACTTGCTTCATATCTGAGATATAGAGCAGTAAAGTATAAAAAAATTGATATTTTTTAAATATCTTTAAAAAAATCCTTTAACCAATTTGGATGACATTTGGTACACTTATTTAATGTTGTAATAAGGCTCTCGTAAAGCTTTACCTAAGTTGAGATCATTGAGTTCATTGGCGTCTCAGAGAGCACCACAGCCAATATTACTGAGAAAAAAAGTACACCACTGAGTTTTTATAAAGGTTTTATACTTTTTTCCGTTTAAGCAAATTTGGGAGACTAAAAAGTTGCAAAACTTTTAAAAAGTCAGTGGTGTATTTTTTTCTCAATAATATTGGCTGTGGTGCCTATTCAGACGCCACTGGAACCAATAATCTTAATTTAGGTAGAGCTTCATAAGCGCCTTATTACATTAAATAGGTGTATCAAATTTCTTCCAAAAAGATATTTAAAAAATAAAAACTTTATATTTCCTGTATCTCAGAAATAAAGCAGGTTTTTCCATAAAAAGACATAAGAAATTACCCTCTTAAGTTTCATACCATAGTGAGGAAACCTCCTGTATAATGTATTTATAATTATATTGTAAATAAAAAAATGTAATTTTGTTTAAAAAGACTTAGCTGCACACTGTTAAATGTAGATATTAGGCACACAAAAAAAAACATTTAAAAAGGAAATTCAAGTATTTAGATCATTTTTTTGTTTTATTTTATATACATATGTCATTTTACAAATCAGAACTATAGTTTTTATTTTAAGTAAAATAGGTTTTTAGATTTTTTAATAGTTTTTTTTTTAGAAAGAAAAAACAGTGAAAATGTTGAAAAAGATATCTTACAAGCCTTATCTACTCCAGCACAAACAGATGGTGTTGATGGTATCTTAATAAAAATTGGCGACAGTTTGAGAAAATTCCCCGCAGAGAAAGAAATAGACTTGAATTAGATATATTAAAACTTATTTTTGATAGGGAATGTGAATTGAATATAGATTAAACAAATATTTAATTAAAAATTCCTTTTATTAATAATATGTGTTATATAATTGGTTGTACACAGTACTTATATTAATAATAAATGTATAAACAATTTTAAAAATGGCTAATTGTCTAAAAAGTTGCACAACTCCGATTTTGGCTAATTTAGTTATTTTTTTTTCAGAAACGTTTTGTTTTCTAGATATCTATAATCAAAGTTAATAATCAATCCAACCCTAATTTTCATATATTTCCCCTTCTTTTTGCACTAAATCGGCAAACAATATTTTATTTAGCAAGAAAAAACCTTAATAAAACTTGTTTTGTTATAGATTTTATGCCTTTTTATATTAATTTAAAAGCTGCACTTTAAATCAAGTTGCCTGTCAGCTTACAGAAATACATAATGTGTATGCATGGTTGCAGTATTCAGAAGTAAAAGATTTGAAAAATTTACTGGAAAAAAGGTGTAAAATAAATAAAAAAATAAAAATAAAATGCATGCTAATTTAGTGTAATATCAAAAATTTTGTGCAAAAAAACGTGGAATATTGTGATATCTCAAAAACGAAAAGTTATCTCACATTTGTAATAATAATTATCATCAAAAAAAAAACCTGTGCACCAAAATCAGTCAAAATCGGATTTTCCGCAACTTTCTAGACAACTTGTGTTTATTACTTAAAAAGAATTATTTAAGACTTTTTCCCACTGCCAATTAACTGCTCCATTAGTACAAAACAAGTTCTTGAATTCGTCCCTAATATTGGCGGCATTTTGGCTAAAAGTGTTGCTTCCAGTTCTACTGAGGTGCACTAAACCACTTGAATCCATTGTAGATAAGTTATTACCCGGAGATCCATCAAAATATTCATAGGCTTGCCGCGGATCCCTCATTAAAATATAATTGTGAAGACATACACTAGCCTGTATAATTTTTTTAATGCTAGACTCGCTAGCAATGATGGGTTTTCTAAAAATTCGCCATCTTGCTGCTAATAATCCAAAACTATTTTCAACAACCCTTCTAGCCCTACTTAATCTATAATTAAACACTTTTTTGGAAGATCCAGTTGTCCTCTACGAGAATAAGGCCTCATCATATATGGTGTTAATTGGAAGGCTTCATCAGCAACTAATACATATGGTAAATTATTATCACATGGTGGAGGTATTTTAAGCAAATTGTTCTCAAATCCCTCACCCATTTGACTATTCTTAAATATACCACTGTCACTTTGTCTACCTTCTGCACCTATGTCGACCATTAAAAATTTATAATTTGCTTCCACGATTGCCAGTAAAACAATTGAGTGCGTTCCCTTGTAATTATAATTTTTTGACCCTAAATTAGGTAAAGCCTAAAAGAAAGATTTAAAAATTATGTTATTTAATTTAAGTTTTAAAGAAAAACAAATATACTATATACCTGTATAATAATATGTTTCCCATCAATTGCTCCAATACAATTGTTAAAATTCCATTTTTGCTCAAAATCCTTCGCAACTTTTTTCCAGTTGTCTTCGGAAGGTTT
Organism: Listronotus bonariensis; assembly: GCA_014170235.1. Classification (NCBI taxonomy): domain Eukaryota; kingdom Metazoa; phylum Arthropoda; class Insecta; order Coleoptera; family Curculionidae; genus Listronotus; species Listronotus bonariensis. The sequence continues at coordinate 30,142 of JACEGR010008076.1, forward strand.
AAAAACACATCATTTTTAAGTGCATCCCAAATAGCTTCACAAGTTTCAGCTATTATTTTTGACACTGTATTTGGTGCTACCCGAAACAAATATGCCATTGAAGCCATGCTATCTCCAGATGCCAAATATCTTAGAGTTATTTGAAGACGTGTTTTGGGATCTATAGCTTCTCTAATAAAATTTTGTTTTTTTATTTTGGAACAAACTTTATCCAGTAAGTCCGAAAACATTTCTGTAGACATCCGAAAAAAATTGAAATACTTCTCAGAGTCCCTTTCTTCCATTTTACTAATTAAGTTGTTGGTAGCACCTTTGTTAATTCGTTGATCTTCAGTAAATATATGCCTAACCCAAAATTTTCTAGATGTTTTATCTTTTTCACTATTTTTTAATTCAACATATATTTCGTACAATTTTTTTAATTTTTTTTTGGTAATCTCTCTTGAATCTAACAGGACAGTTTTTTAATTCTATGGCTTTTTTCGTATCATTAATAAAAGAGTACTACTTTTAACCGCCATTGCAAAAATGCACAGAAAATTTTCATTTCCAACGCATGAAACACCTGTTTTTGACAGTTCCGGTAAAATAAACGGAACACGAGAGGGATGATCCGCCAAATAAAGCGCAAGTCCGCTTTCCGTGGTTCCGCTTTAAAGTCCGCACATGGGACGCCGGCTTTATGAATTTCATAGGACAATTTTAAATAAACTTCTTAAATTTAGTGGCACCAAAACAAGAACGTTGTACAAGGCACTAATGTAAATAGTTAATTTTTTCGATTTTAGCATAAATAAAATTATAACTAAACTAAATTCCATATTTAAAAGTAATTTTTAAATTCTAAACATCGTAACAGTTTTTGATATTAGCAAAAATTTAGGTACTTCAAGCATGTAAATATTTCTGATTGGATTAATCACATACATTCCTTTTTGCTGCTTTACTGGCCGATATCCCAATACCTATTTGCTTATCCAGTATAGATATAGACTAGAATTATGGCAAATTTTTAAACTTTAAAGCCTATATAACTTAAGAATTAATTTTTGCACATACAACATTTGTGCACTAGACCATCGATATGAACATTGTTTTATGGTAGATTTACATCTCACATTTATTGCATGATATTTATGTCAGACAGAAATTCTAACTAATGTAAACAATAAAAATTTTCCATCAGACATACATTTTTGACCGTTTACATTAGGCAGAATTTCTGTCTGCCATAAACATCATGCAATAAATGTCAGATGTAAACCTACCATAACAATAAAAAATAGCTAGTCTTTGTGCACAATTTGACTCTTAAAATTGCAGCTAGATTTTATGGTTATACAGCGTGTTTCCTAATTGCGGTAAAATATTTAAGGGCGTATTATTTTTGTTATTTTTAATATTTTGAAAAAAGTTATTCATCATAAAAATGTTTGGTTTTCTTTGAAATGCTGAAAAGCTATAATAAAAATCACACCATGAAATACAAGGGAGTTTACAATGGCAAAAATATAACTTTAAAAAATATAAAAACTAGGAACAATAGAATTTTTAACTACTTTATTAAATGCATAAATAAGTTATTTCATTTTTTTGTATGTTTATAATTACTAAAAATTAAATTTAAACTAAAAAAATGTTTTTTTGTTTATAAATAATTTATTTGATTTATTCTCTGTAAATATTATCCAGTTTAGTTAAAGTTTATGTAAGAAGTAACACAACCAGTAAAGATTTATTTAACTAAAAGTTAAAATTTGATTACAGTATTTTTTATTTGCCAAAATGCTATCTTTGTAATTCTCTCTGTATATTACAAAACGATTTTTTAAGCCTCTATTCTAAAAACTATTTTTTCAATAAATTGTAAAAACATATTTAAAAATATATATATGTATGTATACAGATCGTCCACAGATGGGGTTTACAAGAGGACAAATGGACCAAGACTTTCATTTTTCAAAAAAGTCTTTCCTCATAAAAATTTTTGGTTGCAAAAAAATGATTCACGAAGAGAAAATGTTGATTTTGTATACATTGTACGCAAAAACTTGATATACCTGATTTTTCTCCAACTAAACTAAACTACCATTATTTTTCATTTTTTAAAAAACATGAAAATTTATAAAGTTCAGCACTATGAATGGCTTTATTAATGTTACAGAAGTATTAAAAAGTTTCATAAAACAAATTTTGGAGTTAGCAAAACTCAATTATTTGTACCTATGTAGAACCGACATACAAAAAACTGTATTTAAGTAAAAATGTGTTTTTTGATAAATTGGCTTCTGTTTAAAGGTTTTACAATTTGTTTAAAGTGGTAACCTAATTTTGATATTACCCTGTATATGGAAATTGATTTAAAATATGCTGCCACTGTTAAACACTTAGATAATTCTGCTTTATGCTTAATTTTATTACCTTTTACACGATAAATATCGTTATTACATGTATTATAGGCCCTAGAATTCTTTGAATTATATCATTGATATATAATATGTACATACCAAAACCTTAATAATTGTACATACACGTAACTATTAAACAATAATCAGGTAAACTATTTGGAGACTCTTATTATCATAGTCAATCACGTTTGGATTGCGGAAGTTAGCGGTTAGGTTTTTTTAAATTAATTTTAGCAAAGTTAGGTAACCTGTAATTTTAGATGTTGTTATTGAACATGTTTTAAAAAAATCATGGAGGCCGAAGCATTCCTTAAGCATAAGTAAGTAGACAAAAATATGTAGTTATTAAAAGTATAAAATAACGTTTGACTATATTTAATAGTTTATTTGTTTTCTGGGAGATTAAATTTAATTAATATTATTTCCAGAGTAAAGGTATTTAATAAAGATTTTAAGAAAATTAAACTTTTTATATACTATGAAAAACTATTTTGCCCTTTCATATTATAAATGTTACGATTACTTTAAAAAACTTAAATTAATGAAATATTTTATATAATAATACATAAATAAAAGTTAATAAAATATATAATAATATTTAAAATATTTAATTTATTTATTTTTGGTAAAGTAAAAGGGCAGAATAGTACTTCATAGTACATAAAATCTTAATACACTGAATTGTATCCGCAGTTGGTTTCTTGTGAAACATTTTTTAAATATTAATACTAAATAGAAAAAATTGCTTTTTAATGTTTCAATAATTATTAGAGCATTACTCTACAATTGTTTCGCCTTTCTAGGGCTTCATCAAGGGTACTTCGTATACTAAATTTAAAAAGAGAAATATTTACAAACAGGACCATTTAACACGTTTTTCCCAAAAAGGTCTATAAAATATTATTAGGGTTTTATTATGCGTCCCAGATGTGGTAATAAATTTATTTATAATTGGCATATCTGCGAAATTTATTTGATCATTGGTAGAAAGAGTTGTATTGTCTATAAGTGATTTTTAATTTCTAGTTGTTCATATAAATTTAATTTTTTACCTTTGTTTTCTCTATGGAGTAGTTTAACATTATTAAGATCTATAAAGTGGTTTTGTTCTATACAATGTGTTGAAATGCCTGTGTTTTTTAAACCATTTAAAATTGATGTTTTGTGTTCTTTTATTCTGTTTTTTATGCTCCTTCCACTTTGACCAATATATTCCGCATTACAGTCTGCGCAATTAACTTTATAAACCCCTGACATATCTAATTTTTCTGTTTTGTCTTTATTGTTAACTAATAATCTACCTAGGTTACTCTTATTTACAGACACAGTTTTACAGCCTAACTTATCTAGCCTATTGGATACATTATTGCTGATGTTTGGTATATAATTGATAAACTTAAAATTATTGTTTTTAGGTTCTGTAATACTATAAAACTCTTTAGCAATTAACTTTTGTTTTTTCTTTGTTAACAATTTATCAATAAGTGATTCTTTATATCCGTTGTTTCTTGCTATTTGTTTAATAATGCAGAGTTCTTTGTTAAAATTTGATTGACTTAATGGGAAAGTGACAAGTCTGTGAATTAAACTATGAAAAAGAAGATAATTTTATTTTCCATGATTGGTAATAAATTACGCATCAAACCAACTTACTTACAAGGCTGTAAAACTGTGTCTGTAAATAAGAGTAACCTAGGTAGATTATTAGTTAACAATAAAGACAAAACAGAAAAATTAGATATGTCAGGGGTTTATAAAGTTAATTGCGCAGACTGTAATGCGGAATATATTGGTCAAAGTGGAACGAGCATAAAAAACAGAATAAAAGAACACAAAACATCAATTTTAAATGGTTTAAAAACACAGGCATTTCAACACATTGTATAGAACAAAACCACTTTATAGATCTTAATAATGTTAAACTACTCCATAGAGAAAACAAAGGTAAAAATTAAATTTATATGAACAACTAGAAATTAAAAATCACTTATAGACAATACAACTCTTTCTACCAATGATCAAATAAATTTCGCAGATATGCCAATTATAAATAAATTTATTACCATATCTGGGCCGCATAATAAAACCCCTAATAATATTTTATAGACCTTTTTGGGAAAAACGTGTTAAATGGTCCTGTTTGTAAATATTTCTCTTTTAAATTTAGTATACGAAGTACTCTTGATGAAGCCCTAGAAAGGCAAAACAATTGTAGAGTAATGCTCTAATAATTATTGAAACATTTAAAAGCAATTTTTTCTATTTAGTATTAATATATAAAATCTTTATTAAATATTTTTATTCTGAAGAAAAGCTAAATATTATTTTAAACTTTACGTATATTTTATAATATTGTTACGGACATTAAAAATAAGTGTTAGTTTATAGAATTGTATAAGGTTTGGACCTTTTAGTTTAGTCTGATAATTTATTTGAATAATTTACCTTAGATTTTCCAAGTTTTTCATCAGTTTCGAAGGTTTCCGAAAACGCCCGAATTATCCATTAAGAACTTTTATGCCATCCTGTACTATGGAATTTTCACGATATTTCTCGAAGATTCTAGATCATTCTTTACTCTTCCACCATACTATAAAAGGGCGACGGGAAACCTTGGATCAGTTAGTACATATTCGACTTTTGTGCTGTAAACTTCGAGACAGTGACAATTTAAGATTTTGCCGTTATTGTAACCATAGTTACGTTACATTGTTAATAAAGGTATAAAAACGAAGGCACGTGTTTTTATACGAGGTGTTTTGGAACAATATTTATCAAATAATAATTACCACTTTATTACGTTACTTACTAGTATTTTGTTATACTGTTTACATATATTATAAATTCTCTTTAAATTAAAAGTGCATCTTGTGTATTTGCTTCCTTCAGTTATAACAGTTGCTAGTGCAATAATTGCACAAATAATAAAGATCTTACTAATATTTGTGTAATCTTTAAACTATATTGCTTTATAATAATAGATCTGATGACGCTAATATGAAAATAAGTCGTGTACTGAGATAATAGAGAATTATTGCACAGTGAAATAAGGCCAGACACCAATAATACCGGCCTTATTTTTACATCTGAGCTTGCGGAGGATGCATGGTAGGTTAAGGACTCCCTTAATAAGTATAGTGCTTGGCTCTATTTATGTCGGTTTAGGTCGTCACCTTATTTTGGTCTTATTTTATCTTCGGAACTGTTCTAACCGAACGGCTGCCCACCACAAAATTTGTAGAACTAAAAATACTTAAAATCGTGCTTTTTTAAATGTATTCCTGTAATTGTGTTAAACAAAACCCTACAACACAAAACAATAAAAAAATCTACTAAAAAATTTTTCCCCTTTTTTACGTTAATGGTACTGTCAACATGATTTGCAATAATTCTAAATTATGGGTACAAGCACTATTTAAATAAGGCCAGTATTAATAATTCCCGAGCTTAATAAGGCAACTTGCAATAATTCTCTAATAAATATATTTATGAAGTGTTGCTTATATTTTACCCAAGTTCTTAAAATTTGATATTAATTAAAAATAAAAGTACAAGTGACTCATACCACAATTTACCAGTCACTGGGTAGTTTAATGTTTTTTGTAATTAATTAAAAGGGCATTTAAATAAAATATTAAAATTTCAGTAAGTAACTAAGCAAAATATTTTTTACTTTCCCCTTATGTGTCAATGGGCCGAGCTACACATAAAATATTTAAAACCCAAATATAAAATTATTAAATTATTCACCCTACTTTGAATTGTGAACATAACAAAGTACGATATACTAAATTTGTGATTTAAAATAACTACATATATGTACAAAAAACTTCAAACTAATATATTATTACGACGTACTAAAAACCGACAAACATAGGAAATTTAAAAATCCTGTTTTTCCTCTATTTGCGATTACAATGCTTTCTTCTCGCAAGAATCCATTTTAAAATTTATTAAACTGCTGAAAATAGGGGAAACTAGCCTAAAATATCATATTCGGGTAAAATTACATACTGCATAATTTTTAAATTTTCCGCTTTAGCTGCGACCTCTTTAACGTCTTGGAGGATGTAATATCGCAGCAAAAATAAATTTATGCTGATGATCACTGCATCTAGTATTAAAATTACCGTACAGGAGGACTCTCCATATTTTTTTAGCACCACATTAAGAAATTCATCAACCGCAAAATAATTATAATTAATATAGAATTTGTATATTTTTGCAACGTTACTTAGTTTTGGTACAAATTTTGCTACAACTTTTTTTCTTGATGGTGCGTAAATATAAAACAAAGTCTACACGCCAAGGTTGTTTAAAGTGGGGCCATGCTGAATGAGCTTATGTCTTGTGTAGGACGAACACATTTAAGGTCTGGCCACACATAACCGCAACGAGTCCGCAGCGGTGCGTCTCGCTGGTAAAATATAGATGATGCGGTATAAAAAGTTTTGTATTTAATCAAATTGCAGTAATATGAGCCTGTTATACTACGCTTTAAATTACAATTGATCGTAAAATAAACCTTCACAAATAAGGTAACACAGTTTTACCTATACTACACTCAAAGTTTGGATAAAAAGGAACAGATTAGTAGGAAAATCTGTTTTATTTAAACAAGAAGATATAAATACATAAAACAATAGACTAAGCTTGACAAAATGCTTTTACATTTTGAGGGCATATAAAAGTGCTTTTGAATTTCTGCGAATAAGGTTGCCCCACTTTCCTCTATCATTGTGAATCTTAGCTTGGTGCGGCCTTGGTGCGGTTATGTGTAGCCAGACCTTTATCTGTGAACTTTGTTGTTGGGTTAAAAAACAGTCAAGTTTATCTACATACATTCAGATTTATGGTTTATATTACTTTTTTTATCATAGAAGTTTTAAATTTATTTAATTTATTTGTTTTTACTTTATAAAATCCTTGAAATCTTTGGTTAAATGCAATTTTAGCCTAAACTATTGTGTCATTTTATCTGAAACGAAAAATAGTCGTTATGTTTTTTCTATGCTGTAAGTAATAATGGCCCTTCACAATGTTATAATAAATCGCAGTATTATTTTTTTAAATATGGGCAGAAATTTATAAAGAATGTCATTATAGGCCAGCTTCGGCTATTACATGTTAGGAAAAAGAACGTAGGTAGCCAATTGTAAAATGTTATGACAATGACTGTTAATTTTACATACCATTATTAAGCGAAAAATTACCGTTCAATGTAAAAACACTAAGGAGATAAATTCACCATTATCTCAAAAATGTACCTTTAAATGGGAGCTTTAAAAGTTCTAGTTGATTCTAAAGTACCTAGTATGTGTAAATAGAAAGTGAAGGTGAAGTTGGCTAGTGGCAACTAGCTAAAACATGTGATGATGTTAGGTTCTTTTTTTTAATTTCTTTATTTTTAATTAAATATTTGATTTAAAGGAGATCGCTTATCTACTTTTTGGTATAAAAATAATTTCGGTCAGTTTGCCTAGTGCCAAGAGGGCACTAGCATAGCAACCTTTGTTCAAAAAATAAGGGTTAAAGGGGTTATGTAGCACCTTGTTTTAAAGGACCTTTAATTCTCTACTAAATGCTTTGTGTTTAAAAATTGGCCCAGCCGTTCCAAACTTAGAACTGTTTGAAATTTGGCATAAGTACTGTACAAACAGTGCGTTTTTAATGGTATTGACTTGTAAATCTGGAACGGCTTGTCCGATTTTCAGAAACAAAGTAATTAGTTGATTAAAAAATTAAACGGCCTTTAAAACATTGGTAAAGCCTTTAAACAAGGTGCTACATGACCCCCGTTTCCATTTGAAAAAGAAGTTGCTAGTGCTCTCTTGGCACTAGACCACGTGACTAAAATTATTTTTATGCCAAAAAGTAGCTTAGCCCTGACCTCTTTAAAAGTTAAGAGAGGTAGAACTTTAAAAAACCGCACTGTATGTACTCCTATGTACAAATTGGAGTTTAAAAAAATAAAACAGTGAAAAGACGTTTAAAACGAGGCATTACATGACTCCGTTTATATTTGAAAAACCCCTTGGCAGTAGGCTACGTGATTGAAATAGTTTTTATCTCTAAAAGTAGTTTAAGCGGCATGCATGCTTTTAAATAAGTTTTTCCTCATCTCGATAAATTGTCCAATCAAAATATCAAAATATAATGGAGGTGATGACTATCCCTACTATATTTTGTCTTAGCTATGCCTAATTTACAAACATATATTTTTATTAATATTGAAAAATATTTACCCTAAACCCCTTATTTTTTTCTTGTATGCCAAAAATGTGTTTTAGTGCATAGAGGGCGTACTCCAATTTTTTTTTAATATCTCAATTGGTATAAAAGCTATTAAAAAAACAGGGCATTCAGAATAAATTTTAGAATAAAGGTTAATTAAAAATTGCCATCTCCAACAAAGTTTTATGTCAGATTTACATTTAAATAAAACAAACCAGAACCTTTAACGGTAAAATATTTTTAACATAAAAATACCTAGCACACAATAATACAAAAATATTTTTGCGACTGTTGCTAGGGTTAATTTTACTTTCGGCCCACGGGAGAAAAGTTAACTTTCCTCCCGTGGACCAAAGTAAAAGTAACCATAGCAACAGTCGCAAAATTCAAAAGTTTACCATGACATCTTGTCTGATATTTTAGACATCTCTGTGACACCTTTAAGTTCCATAAATGTCTGGTTTCGTAATTATTTGACAAATTTAAAATTAATTTGTTCGGATGACACATTTTTGATTTAAAAAAAATTAAAGTAAAAAAAAATGGTTGTAAATAAAAGAGTATACAAACCTCGGTGCAAAGTTTCATTACTGTCTAGAGAAATGGTTCACCTCGGCGATCCGCGCCTCTGGACAGTAATAAAATACTTTCCACCTCGGTATTCGTTAGTCTAAGAATCCTACTTGTTACAAAATATACTATTACTTACAAAAAAATGTCAATAACAGAACCTTGGTTTTATTGAATAATTTAAAAAGTTAAAATTTACTTACCATTAATAAGGGGAATTTGCAGAATGTTTGTTGTTTTGGTGCTGAAAGGTGTTCCAGCATTTTCATTGTGGTCTCCAGCGTTATATTTTTCCCAAAAGGTGTGTCAAAAAAACACGTAATTCCTTAGGGTGTTTTTTCTTTTTTGTTCTTCCGTCGCTTTCTCTTCCGCTGAGTTTTCATTACTTTGTTGACAAACTCTATGTTAATGTCTTCAAACATCTGGTCATCATCATCATCCTCATTTCGGCCACATAATTTATTGGTATTACCAGAAATTACGAATAATTAAAGAATCCGTCTTAAGAATGGGTATAAATCTTAATTATTTAACTTTCCATTGTTGTTACCATTTTCGCAGGACACCTAGCACTGTAGCATTTCCAGAGGACTCCTTCGTAGCACACGGTTAAAAACTGAAACGATTATTATTAACGAAAATAGACCATTAAATTCGTCTAGATTATAAAAATAATCCCCCATATTAAATTTCAAATCAGGGGCCCAATTTTCGACGGTTAGAGAATAGAAAGCTCCCCAAAAGAAAATTCTTCTCTCTCTTTTCAAATTGCCTACCTTTAAATGTTATGGATAGAGGCCAACAAAAGAGAAATTTTACACCTTTTCCATCCAAAATTTCTACTGCCTAAGTCGAAAATCGGGCCCCAGAGTAGACATCTCGTTACCACGAAAGACACGAATACACTAAAAATTTTTTCACTTTTCTTAACATTGGTGGTGCCAGATCAATGATTTTATTTGAGAGATAGTCTATAACAGAAGAAAAACGGCAGAGTGGAGGCGTAGCGTAAAGTAATTCTGGTTTCTTATTGGCTAAATTCTTTTATGCCACTAAAGAAACCAGTATTACTTTACGCTACGCATCCGCCCCGCCGTTTATCTTCTGGTGTGGACTTTCTTTGAGTGAACACTGGCAGATAGAGACACCTTGTCGTTATTTTAAAACAGCTCACACACTACGCATTTTGTTGTACGATAGGTTGTCCAATTCAAGTAGATTCAACCGTCCAATAAGATTATCGCATAATCTGTGACGTTGAGTACGGGTACATCGTTAAACTTAATCCGATCGGATAAAACTTTGGAACGTATTCTGATTGCTCAATTTCTAATAAAACATTCGAAATCGAGCAATTAGAACACGTTCCTAAGTTGTATCCGATCGGTTGAATGAATTCAGTATAACGATGTACAAGTATTCACGTTGTACGACAGGGTTAGATCGCATTAAAGTTAGTCGGCCAAAAATTTGTTGTACGACAGTGTTTAATGTATAGACTTTTAAAAATAAATTCAGTTTTATTCCAAGGTTGCAAAATCCAAATTTCCTTTTTTTAAATTATTTTTTTTTCTTAGTTAATTACTAGTGATGCTAGTGAAATTGTATTATTTTTGAAACAAATGACAATCAAATCGTACTCCAAATGTTCTGATAAAATGTGTTTCTGTGCAAAAGTCTGACACTGATTGTCAGTAATTAGGTTACTGACACCGATTGTCAGTAATACTGTTTATACAATCTATCGTACGACAAGTTTCCTAGTTTGTGGGCCGTTTAAATAAACCAATACGATAAACTGATATAAACTATGACCTTATTATACATATTTACCTCTCAGTATTTAAAATGTCATAGTGGTTCGGTACC
>JACEGR010008077.1:0-41207 GCA_014170235.1 Listronotus bonariensis
GCGAACGTGGACGTGGACGGCATTCACGTCGTTTCAAGGGCTTGACGAATGATTCCGGGGTGATTAAGAGCTTGTCGGTTTTTTTTTATCAAAGGAGCGCGCAAATGGGTTGGTTTGTTTAAACTGATGTTTGGCGAATTGTTGCAAGTCTGGACGCGGCTTAAAAAAAATAATTTGATGTCGGATTTACTAAATGGGGAGACTTGCAGACTTCTTGGCTATAGCAACAACCTATTCCGATTTCCTTTCTAGGTTTTTTTAAATTTTTTAGGTTTTTTAAAAGAGCTTAATTTATAAAGAGTGTTATTTAAATATTTTAGGTGAGAGGTACGTTAGCCCCTACACTATGCTTGCCAATAACTGACATGTTTAAAACGGTAATGATATTTTGATTTCCTACCTCCTATTAATGATTAGTCCACTAATAAAGTTCGGTGTGTGGATCTGGAGGTCAGTAGTGTGTACCTATGTGGAAAGTAAATGTGTACCAAGTAGGCGGGATACAAATTGTTTTTTTTCTTTAATGGTAAAGGTGGTAACGTCCTTTAATAAAAGGTTCTTATTAAAATAAAAGTATTGGTAAAATGTCATTTGGTATAAAAAAAGGTTTCTAAAAGGTGCAGTAGGACAACAAAAAAACTTTATTTTTGTCTGTCAACGTAAATGAAAATAAAAAATGAAACCTATAAGCCAAAAATGATTGCTTTAGATTTATTAAAATCTTTGTAAACTATCTCAATGATAAACAAAATATTATTTGGCTTTTCTTCAGAATAAAATTAAAAAGTTTATTTAACATTTTAAGAAAATTAAAACTTTTATACATTATAAAGAACTATTCTGCTCTGACACAATATAATAAAAGTTATTATTACTTTAAAAGAAATAAAATAATGAAACATTCAATATTAGGTTACTTACAATACAAGGGTTTCAATCTATAAACAAAGGTTCATTGGCACTCGGTTGAAATCATTTTAATGCAATAAAATAAAATCTTAACAAGGCGCCAGACGAGAACTGGGCCAATGGTTGCGTCTCAAAAATGTGGTAAATAGTTTACCAAAAATGTGGTAAACAGTTTACCTAAAAACTTACTTATAAACTTGTTAGAAAACTGAAAAAAAAAATAAAAAATGAAATGTCTGATGGACACTTTAGAGTTTGACATAACTTTTGAAAAAATTAACTGGTAAAAGATACACCTATTGGGTGAAATTTTTTCAGTTTTTCAACAAGTTTATAAGTAAGCTTTAAGGTAAACTGTTTACCACATTTTTGGTAAACTATTTACCACATTTTTAAGACGCAACCATTGTCCCAGTTCTCGTCTGGCGTCTTGTTAAGATTTTATTTTATTGCATTAAAATGATTTCAAAGGAGTGCCAATGAACATTTGTTTATAGATTGAAACCTTTGTATTGTAAGTAACTTAATATTGAATATTTTAATATTTTATTTCTTTTAAAGTAATAATAACTTTTATAATTTTGTGTAAGAGCAGAATAGTTCTTCATAATGTATAAAATTTTTAATTTTCTTAAAATGTTAAATAAACTTTTAATTGTATTCTGGAGAAAAGCCAAATAATATTTTGTTTAAATTTAATCTCCCAGAAAACAAATAAAACATAAAATATCTCAATGATAAAAACAACTTATGTTTTAGATGCAAAACGATTAAGTTTATTCTTGGCGTTTTAATTAGAACAACAAGTATGTTAAAAAACTTTGAATTAGCGTAAGATACTGTTTTGTAATTTATAAAGTGATATATTTTTTTAATATAGCTTTTTTGTCGTAGGTGAGTTAAACAAGAAAGAGTAGTCTGCTTAAAGTAAGTAACATTGATTTTTTATTTATTTAAGAAATATAATAAAAGTTTTTTTTTAATGACATTAAATTTAAAATATATATTTTTTAAAGATACAAAAGATATTTTTAGAAATTCAACATAAAAGAAATTATTATTTCTTTTAAAAAATTGAACGTATAGGAAAATAAAGAAAAATAAATATGTAAATGAGATTTAACCAATTTATCTACCAGACCTAAAAAATCTTTTTATCTTTGCTTTTTCCACCTTACTATTCTGTTAATAATTTTTTCTTGCTAAGAATATTTTTTTACATTTTAGTAATGGCCACATGCACATTTGTACGCCTTTTTGTTAACCTTGCAGGGTATAACAGAAACTAAAAGGGATTAAACAAATCTGATTGCACAATCTCGATTTCGAATTTAAAAACAAATTCAGTGGTTAAAGTAAATCATGTCTAACTTTATTCACTTTAAAGATACAGAGTGTTTTTTTTTAATTTTGTTAATTTGGCCAGTGTAACTTGCTTAATATTAAGCCGGCTACAAACGACATGGCAAGCCTTGGTCATTGTCCACTCGTTCCAACGTTGGCGCATCGTGTGTATGTAAAACACATAGCAAAGTAAAACCAACGTGGGCGCTGTCTATGGTTTTCATAGGAAGCAATATTTTCGACACACATTAAAGGAACTTGTGAGAACTTGCCAGTGGGCTCGATCTTCGTACACAAGACATTAATTAATTTATTTAAGAAGTTTGTAACAATATTTAAAGTTCTTAACGGGGATACATTAGATAGATTCTATTTTTATTGTAAATTGGTGTTCTTTAAAAACATAAATGACTGAAAATATAGGTACGTCACTGAATACTTAACAATCCGTAAAATTTTTCTAATTACTCTCTTTTCTATTTCTAGTATCAAGCGAGTTACAAGTGTCGGGTCAAATGGAAAAAATTTGAAAAACAATTTGTATCTTTAAAACGAATCTAGTAAGCAATTACTTACTTTTATCACTGAATTTGTTTCACAACATTAGTATTGTACCAAGGTTAGTTTATACTTATAATGTTGCGACACATCCTCAACTTTTAGGCGGTTCGAGGTCGGGGACGCAAAGAAGGGCACTCCACGGAGAAAAGTTGGCAAGACTGGGTAAAATCAAAGCTGATGATCAACCCAGTGGCGTCTAGAATTTGCGCATTTCATTTTGCATTGTTTTAGAAGTGATATTTGTTGAAGCATGATATTCCAAATGTTTTTTATTTAAAGTAAAAGAATTTACAACTTAATAATAAATAAAAACTGTTGTGTAAACGGTTCTTTTACTAATACAATAAACTGTATATCTCCGGCACTGAACAACATGGCCGAAAAATGGGAGATGTGACGTCACAACACGTTAAAGCAATATGGCCGAATGTCGTGACCCTATATAAACTGACTTTGGGATTGTACAATTCGATTTGTTCCATCTTTGCCATACCCTGCAAGATCAAAAAAGCTGGATACTACTAATATTTCTTTTTATTTACATCTTTAGCACTTAAAATTAAAAAAATATACAGAGTGACCAGTAACTAAGCCGACAAACTTTAAGAAGTGGTTCTACAATGAAAAATAGTGTGACGTATACAAATTTTGACCTATACATATAGGCCAGTTTACGTCACTGGGACCAATGACCATATGAAATCCCTGAAAGATTTGGACCCACAACGCTATTAGAAATGAGCCAAATTTACTTTAAACCTTTTAAAAAATTAGAAATATTACCGAAAACGATAGTTCCATATGGCTTAGAAAAATTTAAAAATCTAACAATATTTTACCTATTATGTAAATTACCGTAAATAATCTTAACTTTCCGAAGTTTTAAAAACATAAAAAAAGTTTAGTATAAGTTTTTTCTTTTAAATAAAAAAAAATGCAAATAGCCTTTTATCCCATTTTTTTTAATAAAAGCCTCGACTTTTTCTAAAAATTAAAAGGTTTGTGATAAAAAAATAGTTAATTTTTTTTATTGTTAACAGAGCAATTTCTAAATTTGAGATTTTTTCTAAGTAGTTTTATTTAAATATAGTTGTAATGGTTCTAATTTTAAACCTCCTATATAAAACACTTTAAAAACA
This sequence comes from Listronotus bonariensis, assembly GCA_014170235.1. Lineage (NCBI taxonomy): Eukaryota > Metazoa > Arthropoda > Insecta > Coleoptera > Curculionidae > Listronotus > Listronotus bonariensis. The sequence goes on from JACEGR010008077.1 coordinate 3,954, forward strand.
TAGTGTTATTACTCACTAACTTTACTACATAAGTACTACTCGAAAACATCTGACATGGTAAATAAAAATGTTTATTCGAAACTAGCTAGCTCTGCATTATTAGAAATTGTCTTGACCTTTCCCGTATATTGTATATCATCAAAACAATGAACGTTTCATAACCTAATATTACATATACGGTGGGTTAAAAAAGAGTTATTATCAAATTTTACTTTTAGGCGACTTTTCTCTGGTTAGTTCTGGTTAGTGATGTTTTTAAATTATTGGTATTTTTTGTTGTTAACTTACTAAAAATATATATATATATATATATATATATATATATATATATATATATATATATATATATATATATATATATATATATATATATATATATATATATATATATATATAGATATATATATATTTTTAGTAAGTAAACAACAAAAAATACCAATAATTTAAAAACATTACAGTTTTACCTAAACACTTTACAAAAAACATTAGTCCTAGATTGTCCTTTCTTTGTTTTATCGTAATGTGTCCATCTTGCCTGCCTGTCCATGTCCTTGATGGTGCGTTCCATTGGCCATGTGTCCCGTACTTCTTCTCCACATACCATTGTCTGCCTTTTCCTCCCATTTTCTTCCTCCACATCAGGTTACTGCAACTTCATACCAATTTCCCCATATCCTGAGCTTTCTCAGGGCCGCTTAACTGACTTGTACCCCATCATTCAAGACCATAACTTCAGAGCTCTTCCCCATACTAGAGCTGCGGCTTCCAATGCTAATGCAGCCTTATGCTGCTTCTAAACACCATCTTTACGACGTAAAACAACAACTTCAACGCAAATAACTATTTCATATTCTTCTTCAACAACTCTGGCTAACACCATTTAGCCATGTTTTAAAAACTAAAGAAGATACACCTTATCTTTATTTTCTTGTAGCTACGCTGCTACCTCCTTGCAGCTACGCTACGCAACACATTTTTTCCCCGTCTTCGTAATTTGCCACACATTTCTTCTCCGGGGAACGGGACGCCTTTACCATATATATGGCATTTTTTTTCACAAATACACTGAGGGGTAGGAAGGGCGTACCATGAGCGACTTTTCCTATCGCTTCACAAAGGGCACTGGAACTGGGGCGGGCACAGCTTACCATAACCGACGTTTCACAAAAACTTCATATAGATATATATCCTAAACGTCCTTGTTTTTAAACTACAGGTTAGTTTTTAAAAAATTACTGTTTTTTAATTATGACTTTTATACCAAATTAAATATTTTTAAAAAATTTAAGAGACATCTTCTATGCATTGAACAACATTTTTTAACATAAAAATATACCAGTGTCGTCCATAAGAGGTTAAAGGTAAATCTTTTTAGGAAAAAATGGTGCGCACCTGTTTTTTTTTAATAGGATCTTTTTTAAATTAGGTTAAAACAGATTTTATCTCTTAACTTTTTTCCTTTTGATGTGCGGTTTTCGCGTAAATAAATATTTCTTGGCATGGTCAAATCCCTATCTAATAAAAGAATAAATAACAAAGGTTATTTTTGCTATAGAATTTGATATAAGCATAATGTAATGACCATGCCAAGAAGCGGTTTTTATTTTTTTTTTATGCAAAAAACTGCCAAACAAAAAAGTAAACAAACCAAATTTGTTCTAAACTAAATGGGGACTCAAAAAACGATTTTTATTTTAGAAAAATGCAGAGGCGTACCATTTTTCTCTTAAAAAATATTTACCCTAAACCGCTTATGGACGACAATGGTAAAAATTATTTTTTCTGGTATGTCACAAAATGTCTGCTGATGCATAATGGATGTCTTCCAAATTTTATAAAAATTTCTTAAATGGTATAAAAGTTATAATAAAACGTTTAGGACATATGTTCATAAAAAGCTTTTTTTATTTTTTTAATGTAAAATCACCCCTTAAAGTTTGTCGGTTAAGTTACTGGATATCCTGTATATGTTTATAGTATATTTAGTATAATTTTTGTTGGTTATAAATGTAAATATTTAACATTTCTTTTAATTTGTAATGTTTGAAAACAGTTAATTAGTTTTTTATTGTTTAATTAAACGTTTCATTTATTATATAATAAACTCCAAATATTATCTCTCCAAACACATGCATGTTTATATCAACAAAGGAATTTGCTAATAAAGGTAAACACTTGAAACTCCATAGTCAAACGTGGATCATAGAGTGGAATATCGGCTGGCATACATCTAAACTGTTAACTCCTGTGTTAATTAAACAGACCTATTTCGTAGCAATTAATTAAAGTTTCTTCATACATAAATAAACATTAAAATACCATTTACCTATTTTAAATTTTAAAATAAAAAAAGAATATTGGGTGCAATTTAATTGATGGTTTTAAATACAGGATATGATTTCTTAGCTCATTTTAGAAAGAAAAGATTATATTAACATATGTCCTAAACGTTTTAACTTTTAAGCTACAGGGTGTTAAAAATTAAGACAAAAAATCGTATTCTAATTATAACTTTAAAATTGTTCAAGATATTTTCATGAAATTTGGCACTCACCTACTAAGCACAAATAAGATTTTTTTGATGTAGAAGATCTGATGATTTTTTAAACAAAGAATATGTGGTACGCTATTGCTTCTTTGGCAAATAAAAATAAGGCACTAGCCTTATAGTTTAAAATAATTTTAAGCTAGTTCCCAATATTGTTTTTATGCGCAAACGGTGCATTTAAAGAAAAAAGGCAAGGGATCAAATTTGTTGCAAAATGATTGAGGATTAAAAAATTGATTTTTATAAAAAAAACAATGGCATACCATATTTCCTTTGTTTAAAAAATCATTAGTAAAAATTCCATACGGACACCACTGGTGAAAATATTTAAAAATCTTCTACATTAAAAAAATCTAATTGGTGCTTAGTAGGGTCGGGCCAAATTTTATGAAAGTATCTCAAACAGTTTTTAAATTAGGATAAGAATACGATTTTTTTCTTAAACGTTAACACCCTGAACTTTTCTTTTTAAAATGGGCTATATCATATCCTGTATTTAAGCCATCAATTAATTTGAACCCTGTATACAAGGTTTCCCTAAAAGGTCTGTACAAAATGCTACCACAAGCTTCTTAGGCCAAAATAAACTGGTCTAACGCAATTTACCTTTGTTCGTAATCATTTGCGAGATACAAGGTGTCAAAGTTTTTATTAAAATTTAGTTATTATAAAATATTTTATTTATTTTATTATTAGTTTTTTTTTACAAAATTTGGCATAGAGGAGCTTTTATAGTAGAGAATCGAGAGCTACACATATTTTTGCTGTTAAATGTGGAGTGCCGTGGTTTATTCTGATCTTAGTAGATAACTAATAGTCTATCCTATTTCTTGCACAATATTAATATTCCTAGTTAATATCGCTACAAGCAACCGATTCTGAGATATTTTAAACTAAACGTTTTTTTCACATTAAAAAAACTTTCTTTGCAATTTTTACACTTTCTTTAGGCCACCCGGGTTTCTCTAAAAATCTGTATAAATAGTTACTACAATTTCTTTTTGCCATAATACAACCATTTGCCCTTATTAAAAAGTTGATCGTTTGCAAGATACAGGGTGTCCAAGTAAAAAATATAAATGGAAAATTTGACACCCTGCATCTTGCAAACCAGTAACCTTTGGATTAAGGTAAAGTGTATTAGACTTTGTATTTTGGTTCAAAGTATTTGTGGTAGCATTTTGTAAAATGTGTTTTTCGATGGTGTTACGGGGTATCTCGAGAACCGTAAGAAATATCTAAATTCTAATATAAGAAGCTTTTTTCGAGCTTCTAAAAATATATAGCATTATGTATTTTTCATTTTAAATTTTACTGAAAATTTGGATATTTTCAAAATTTGGCTTTTTTATAGTACCATGACAGAAAATAGCAAAACATCATTTTTCAATACTTTTTTTTTTTTTGGTTATAAATAGTCCGACATTTTACTAAGGTCAAAAAATATGAGTAGTATAAAAAGTACTTTTACAGGATATACCTATTTAAAGCGCTTTATTTTAAACATTTATTGTAATTTGTGTTTTCGTTATTTTAAATATGCTATATCTTATACATATTTCTTTTATTTTTATTTGGTAAATATAGATACCATGTTTTTTCGGTAATAGTGCTTTCTAAAACAAATTCTTTCAAACCTAAAGTAAGGTTATCAGAATAACTTATAAATATCAAAGTTTATTTTGAATAGAATATTAAGTTAGGGTGGCTAAATAATACAAAAAGGTATTAAAAATAAAATGTTTGGTCATTTTCTGTCATGAACTTCTATAAAAAAACCAAATCTTAAGGAAAATGCAGATTTTTGGTAAAATTTAAAATAAAAATCCCTCTTAATATATATTTTTGAAAAGCTTAAATAGGGCCTAATAAATATAAATAAAAATATTTAGGGTGTTCCATAAGAAAAACATAGCTTGGGTAATAATAAACATAAAAACAACTAATAACAACACAATATTCTACCGAAAAACTACACAATTGATTTACCTAAAGTTTTTTATAACTTTAATATTAAACGTGTTAAACAAAGTTTTAAAGATTGTTAAAATCTGAAAATTACCCTATAGCTTCGAGATGGACCGAATTAACCATAAACTGTTTTCACTACAGTTCTTTTCTTAAACAAAGAGATCAAGAGTCCTATATTAGATTTTTTATATTCTTTATGGTTTTCAAAACCTTCTAAAACCATCGAAAATAAAACACACAGACCTTTTGGACATTACCAGGTGGCCTAGATAAAGCGTGAATAAATACATCGGCAAACTTTGGTATGAAATAAAATATTTATTCTGTAGCGATATTTATAAAGTATTCTTTTTTTTGTGCAAAAATATGGAAAAATAAAAATTATATGCTAAAATTATAATATACCTACTGAGGCAGAAAAACAATCTGACACTTTGAACCTAGGCTAGGGACCGCAGGTGGTCCCTCTACATTTAACGACAAAAACATTAGCATATTCCTATTCTCTGCCCTAAAAACCCTTAAATACTGAGTTTTGTAAAAAAATAATCTATAGTAAATAAAATATTTAAAAATAATTAAAACAAAATAACTTTTTTAACCCTGTATCTCTTAAACGATCAACTCTTAGACTAAGGTAAATTGCGTTAAACCGTTTTTTGGTTCAAGAAATTTGTAGTAACATTTTGAACAGACCTTTAGAGGTACCCTGTATAATATTTTTTTACAATACAAAGTATGCAAGAGCCTTATAGGATCTAGCCTAACTTATTCATTAAAGAAGCCGATAAACTGGTGAATACGGCTCTTTATTGGAAAGTCGTATTTCCCGAGCCCAACTACTGTGCAGTTCTGTGTAAACTAAAATGTAACGGGTCAAGTTATAAATTTACATTTCCTTATTTTTTTATGTTTTCGTACAAGTTTTGTTGGGCTAATTCTATTGTTTTCGAATCAGCAATTAGATTTTTATTATTTCTTAAGGTATACAGGATACGACAAAAAATATGATTTCTTAGAAAGAAACACCCTACGTTTTATTTTACCATTAAAAGAATTTTCAAAAACCCTTAAAAATACCGCATTTCATATACCTATCTCTATTAGTTTTTGAAATATGACAAGGCAAATTTAATAAATAAATCCTTAAGTTTCCTTTAAAAACTTAAACTTTATAAATTTACTACCTCCTTACTTTCTTATCTTTTACCGTATAAAAGAAATTAAAAAAAACAACCTTACGTTTTTCGCTAGTCTTCAATCCTTTGTGAATTGATGGATTTTACTATTTATGCAATAACTATAAAAGTTGTACCTTAAAGTTACATATTACACCCTTGGTGTAAAAAAGACAAAATTGTGCTGTTTTCATAAATTTTTAAGTTAGTTAATAAATATAATATTTTATTATATTTAAGCGCTCTTAGGCATATCGTTTTAAATAATTAGGGTAAAAATTAATTTATCATAATTAAATATCATTAACTTTTGATTTTTGGACATAGGTTATAAAAAGCCTATTTACTTAAAATAATGCAAGGAGTCACCTTAACATATTACTTACCCTGTATATATTACTTTATATTAATAGGTTATTAAATATAATAAAACAATAACCGCAAACACTTAAGTTAATACCATTACTAATAAAAATACCGAATTTTCTCAAATGACGGTTTTAAAAATTTTTCCTCTGTTTTCTAGATTGTTCAGAAATATGAATTAAAGTCAATATTGTTTTGTTTCTTAAAAATAAGCCAAGTTAATTTTAAGTAAAAAAATGATTACAAAGACGTTTCTTTATTACTTGGCTAATACAACTAAAATATAAATATTTTACAAAAGTTAGTGGCGTACATTATTCCCAAAAATATAATATATATAATATGTATCTGGTAAAAATGCATGTCCCTAAATGTATTTGTTCTCCAATTTTGTTAAAAATTTTGTTATACCCTGTAATAATTAGGCTTATTTTTAAGTTAAATATTCTTTTTATTTGAGAAATTAATTATGGTGTGTAGTATTTGGGTCACCGGAATCAATAAATGGTTGAATTACTATGTATGCAACAGGTTGGAACATTAAAAAATGTATTGTGTTTCTAATGGTATATTACTAAAGAATAAAGAAAATGTAGTTAAAAGGCACGACGAGGCTATTTTTTTCTATTGTCCATTAAATATCTTTAAGGTATTATTTATTTTAAAAAGTACCTTAATTGTCAAACAGATGGTAATATATTTAATGTCTATAATTTTAGTAATTAAGATATTCTGTAAAGACAATAAAGGATCTTAATATTTAATTTAAAGCATTATAAATAATCGTAAGGTTGTACTGTGGTCTATTTTTTGGCCAAAATTAATAAATTCGTTAAATTAAATTTCAATTAGAAAACCCTTAAGTAACAACGGGGTTTTCTAAAACCAATAATATATATAAATAATATAAAAACATATTTTTTTTACACAATGTACAGGGTGTCAAAATAAAAACAAAAATATGTAATTTTTGAGACGTTTTAAATATTATAAAAACTTGGTATTAAGGGTTTTTTGACATGAATTATTGTATTTAATAATAGTTTAAAGATATAAACTAAAGAGCGCTACCTATACTACTTTATATTAATATAAAAAATTGCAACTTCTTTGTGCTACTCTGTATTTACCATGTAAGTAAGCCAATAATAAAACTCTTCTATGCTTTCTTCACAAAAAGGATATATTTTCTAAAAATCGCTCTAGGCAACCGTTCTAGAAATATTTGCGTTCAAGATATTTAGTGCAACCAAAAAGTATGATCATAAGGCAGTTGTAGTTTTGGTTGCACAAAACAGTTGCACATTTACTAAGTAATTTTTTTGTGTAGGATATTTTATTGGTATACTTAGATGGTACATAGAAGCTGATAAATTGGCAAAGGAGGGGGCTGGCAGGACAATGGTAGGTCCCGAGCCCTACTGTGGTATTCCATCATGCCAGGTAAGGTCATCCATTAGATCATGGATTATGAGGGAATCACAAGACTGGTGGATGAGAACACCAGAACAGCGTCAGGCGAAAGTGTTCATCAAGGCTTACTCGCCAGAATTTACAAAAGACCTTCTGAATTATAACCGGAAGGCAGTAAGAATAATAGTGGGTCAACTGACAGGTCATTGCAGACTGAATAAACACCTGGAAACTATGGGCCTGGCAGAAGAAAACCTATGTAGGTTCTGCCAGGAGGAGGAAGAAACCGCAGAACATGTATGGTGCTACTGCGAAGCCCTTTGTCGTCTGCGGTTTGCAAGGCTGGGTGAAGAAAAACCTAAAGCGGCAAAATATACCAAGGGGCCAGTTTCAAGCTTGTGGAGTCTGATTAAACAGACCGGCTTGGATAGCGTGCTCTAACCTATGGACGGAGGACACACAATAAACCTGAGCAGGTTGCAGTGCTAGAGGATATGCAATCCACCTCCTAATCTAATCTAATCTAATCTAGATGGTACATTCAAGGTAGCACAAAAAGTTGCGACTTTTTAGAGAAATACTAAGTAATGTGGGTAGTTAATACCTAATACCGTGTTTTATTACAATAAATTAAACGTATTACCACTAATATAATCGAAATAAATTAAACTTTGGTTTTTTATTTTGGCGTCTTATATCTTTTTTATTACCAAGCTTTGGATATAGGTATTTAGTAAAATCTTAATATTTTGGCATAAGGAATATGTGGTTTCTCTGCATTTTAATAATTAGCGAGCACCCTGTATATTACAGTTATAGAAAATAGCACCTAATGGAATTTCTAATATTGCTGCTTGGTTAAATTTGATTATAAAATAAGCTTAAACGGTTCTTCGGTAGGGAATTTTAAAATTTTCTCTTTCTGAGAAGTTCAGCATTTTTAATATTTTTGCTGACTGGCAAAGACTTTCATACACTTGTTTTAAAAATGCTGCTAAATCGTGTGGCCCATGTCGGAAGCCCGCTATAGTCGCGCTTTTATTAATAATGATGTGTCTTATTAGATAACTGCGTTGCTTCCTTTTTGAGATCTTTCCAATTTTTTCTGAAATAATAGCCTGGTAAGTCGACCAAAACATATTGATGTTTTGTTAAATTAAATGTAATAACAATTTGTTTTTCCAACCAAGCAATTAATAATTTAAAAATATTTTATGCTGCTTGGCACCATCTTTTACAAAATTGGGAAGGAGACGAAACATTTTTCTCTGATCCCCGGTTTATTAGATACATTTATGCTTGTTTAATTCCCTTATTTAGGTTATTAATTTTTGTAAAAAAAATTTGTTTTAATTGTCTCTCTGAAACAACAGTTTTAAAAGGTATTCTTGATTAAAATAGTACATATCTGTCAAAAATATATATTTTTTCAATGGTAGCAATTAAGTAATTTAAAATAAAAATGAAAAATAAAAGCTTTACAAAAAAATGGTAATTCTTGTCAAGAAATATTTTCGTTAACTTACTTTAGAGTTAATTAAAAAATATATTTTTTGAAGATATGACTAAACAGATTTGCACCAACTCTAAAATCTTTTTGTGCTACAAATTATTTGCGACTCATGATTGATATATAAAATTATTTACTTATTTTACCTTCCTGTATTCCGAAAAATACAAATCAAGAGTAAAAATAGTATACAGGGTGCCCACCTCTATTTATACACGAAATAACTTCGCCCCTGTACAAAATACAAAAGTAACCTTAAAATTTAAAATGTTTATTCAGATACCCTATTTTTATTACCATTACCAGTTAATATACAAGATGTCTTAAAAACATTTTTTTTTCAAGTAGGTTTTTTGTAAACGAAACAACCTATTTATTTTACCAAATTTTGGTTCCACCCAAACCACATTATACATAGAGATATCAGCAGTATGCTGAGATACTTAATAAAGATTATCAGTAAAGAAAGAAAATAGTGTTGTGGTTCAAATTATTCTGGAAAGACCAGATACTGTTAGGGCTTTAAAATAAAAAATAATTTATAATGTAACTTAAACTAGATAAAAATATATTGCGCTAAACAATACATTTTTTTTATTTTTGCTAAGAAAAAGGTTAAGAGGTGGGTTAGGTAGAATAAAAGAAAAGAAGAACCTGCAGAAAACCAATGCTACTGCAAACGAAAGAGATGCCGTTTAACTGGGTTTAAAATGTTATAACAAGCAAATTATTATTAAAATTCTTTAAAGAATTAATGTAGTAAGCTATATTGTAGAAAAATGATCGTTTAAACATCTCTTTACAATGTTGTGGTATGGTCAAAAGATGCCCTCTCCGAAAATCCGACAATTATGAACTTCTGTTCTAAATCTTATTTTGTTGTATAAATATAAAGGTAGTTTAAATTTGATTAATTAAAAGTAAAATGTAGTTATATGCAGCCATTGCAGCCTAAATCGATTAAACATGTTGAGCCATCCCGCGACAGCTAAATATGGAGAGATGTGGTTCTACGTCTGACCCCGTATATAAATCTTAAGCATAAGTTTTAAATATTGTGTATTCTTACAACCCCGTCCAAGCAGGGTACATATACAGCACTCCAATGATTAAATTGAGACAAAACAAGAGCATCACAGAGTAAGTTACGGGTATCTTGGGTAAGGTAATGCCTGTTATACATTAGCTTTAAATTTCCGTATGCAATTCCTAATTTTGCAGTCACCTGATTCCTGAAGCGCAGCCTTAAGTCGATAACTAACCCCAAACTCTTACAGGAATTGGAATATGGTAAAACTATATTATTTTACTCAATTATAGTAGTATTTTTTACGATATTAATTTATTTTTAATTTTATTTAATTTGTACTGTCAATAAAAAGAGTGTATCCAAATAAATTATATTGAGTTTGGTCAAATAATTTAGTAGTCTTATATCTCGAATAAAAAAGTTAATAATATTATTACAGTTTTAAATTTAAAAAGAACTTTACTAAAACATATTCATATTTTAAATTTGAATTTAAAATATTTTAATTTGCATTTAAAATAAGTTTGTGGTTATAGCACTAAGAAAAAAATAGTTTACACAAGTTTAGTACATGAAAATTTATAAAGTAGAAAAAAAACCTTTTTATTTCAGAGTCAAAAATAAAAAGTTACAAATTTCGAAGTTTAAAAAGAAAACATTTTTTTCCTATCAATAAGGGCAAATTGAACCGAAAGGGTCCAGAACCAAGAAAACATACCCAACCTAATAGTTCTTACACAAATAAAGTTTTTTTACGACAAAAATAAGTATATCTACCATTTCATCATTACACATTCAACAAAAAAACAATGCATATTTAAAAATAATGTTTAATTCTAAACGTCTTTTCTTTAATTTCCGATACAAGCGAAAACACTGGTAATTTACTCGTAAGAAAAAAATTTTTTAGCCAGACCTCGTAGATGACTAATACAATTTAATATTTGACGATTGCCTTTGACTTTTTGGATCATGAAGAACTTTTTATAAAGAAAAGCTTTTTCTTGTAAAATAAATAATAAAAAGTTTTTCATATGGTTCAAACTTTATTAGACACAGTGTACGGCAAAGGTGATTTTTGACTATAGAATTTAATATTTTCAATACAAAATATTTACCCTAAAAATGGTTTTTATTTACACACGCAAAAACCGTGCATCCTATAAAAAAAGGCAGGAGATCAAATTTGTTCTAAACCTAACGAGTATTTTAAAATAATTTTAATTTAGTAAAATGCAGTGGCAAGCTATTTTAATATTAAAACATATTTAACTTAAACTTTTATGGACGACATTGGTATTTTTTTGTATGCTAAAAAGTGTCTTTTGGTGCATAGAAAGCTTTTCCCATTTTTTTAATATCTAAATTGGTATAAAAGGTATTATAAAAAATATATACTTTTTTAAATATTGACACCCTGTAGTTTAAAAACTAAGACGTTTAGGACATATGTTCATATAAAGTTTTTTTTTCTAATTTACATTATTGAATTTATATCCGAAGTTTTTCGGATACGTTGACGATCACCCTGTATTATAAATAAATGTAGCTTTTGCTTTAACGACCCATATCTTACATTATAGTTACTTTAATAGTAATACAAAGGTTTTAAAATTACAATATTTTGAGATACCTATTACATAGAAACTAAATTTTCTTTTCTAACAACTTTATTAATATGGTTTTTAGAATCACTTCATCCTCTTTTGTATGTTTTTATTAAAACCTTTTAAGGCAAAAACGCCTTAAAAACAGTTTAAATTTAAATAGGTCTTAAATACAAGAAAAAAAATCTTAAATAACTTTTTTTTCATGTAAAAAATTAATAATTAGAAAGAGTTTTAAACGTAAGTTAAGATTATTGACATAACCATAGTTCTTGTTTTAAATATACTTATTGTTTAAAGCTAAATAATAAAAGTACAATTAAAAAAATGCTTTAATATCATTTTTAATTGGCTATTTTGTTTTTTTCAAACACACCATAACAACGAGGCTTATTAGGTAGTGTTATCTTAGCAACAGAAATATATAACGTTAATACGAATTTTATTAAGTGTTTTGTCAACATTTGGTATTTTTAATTAAATTTTTACCATTCGGAATTTACGTGTGTAATATGTAGGTCAAAAATCAATAAAAAAAGGAGATTTCTTGATAGGCGATAGGTAGAAACCTAATAAATTTAATAATTTACACAGTTTGCCATTACTAGTTAATTAATATGATATTATTGTTTAAAGAGTTAAAAAAACCTTTTATGTTTCTTTTCAAACTATAACAAATAATAACTCTAAAGGAAACATATATAGGTATGTAATTTAGGTAATAAATTTACATGTTTTTACCCTAATCATGAAGAATATGCTAAAGCAGCTCTAAATATTTTTTTTTTTCTTTCTCTTATATATTGGATAATTTAAAAATGGATAGAAAAATTATTTTACAGCTACAGCCCTTTGAAACCCAATTTTTTATTGCTTGTTCTTTAAATTATTTTTTAAAACATAAACAACTGTATGTAATTTTCGGAGACAACGGTCAAAGCAACAACTTTTGTACACTTTTTTTTCAACTTTATAATGTTCACTTGTTTCTTTTTATAACCATTTTTATTCAGAAAAAGCGCAATCTGTTTTGACAAAGATAAACAAGAATCCAAACAAGTAATGTTGCTAGGTTCATGTACATATATTTATTTAATTGGAAATGAAAAACAACCTGGTCCGTAGCTGGCTAAACATGTTTTTTAGAAACCTTTTGAAAAAGGTTACAATAAAATTTACATATATTTGAATTTATTCTTTACTTGCTTACCTACTTTTTATGTCGAAGCTAACATAAAAAAACCTACGGAGAGGCGTTTCTACTGAATAAATATTGACCTTTACACTATTCGCATCAATAGCGATAGTAAGGTAACACATTTTTTCAAGACCTTTTATAAAATAAAAAAATTATTAACAAAGTCTTACAGAATTTTGTAAAGAAAATTTTAAGGCGGATTCTACATAATATCAAAAAAATATGTAATGTGGATTTCACACTTTTTAACTAATAATAACTTTTATTTTTTTTTACATATCATTTTAAATTTTGAGAGGGCCAATAGTTAAATGTGTTTTTTCCAGGTTTGCCCATTTTGGCCAAATAGATTTGGACAGAACTGGACTTACAAGACATTTTTTAAAATGCTGCATTTAACCTCGTTGCAAAGGAAATTGGTATTATCTCCAATTTAGCTTATAGGTTTGAAATGAATGCCAACTTTGGTGTATTGTGGGTAAGCTACCTAGTTTTGGAAATACCCTAGTTTACACTACAAAGAGCAGGATTCTTTTAAATGAGTTTTAACTTTAGTAATAATAAAATCAAAATTGCGTATCAAATTTTACTATTTATGAGTTGGCATAAAATGAAAAGTACGCTTGATCTAAGATCATATTTTAATGCAGTATTTTTTGCATATTTGGCTGCATGGCCATTTTGTTATTTTCATCACACACCATAACAACGAAACTTATTAGGTAGGGTAATCTCAGCAACAAAAATATATAACGGTAATACGGATTTTATTAAAAAGGAGATAGGTAAAAACGTACTAAATTGCTTCGATATAAAAACATACGAAAAAGCGTTGCTACCGCATAAATATTGACCTTTACCCTAGTCGGGTCAATAGCGATTGTAAGGTAACACACTTTTTTAAAGACCTTTTAAAAAATAAAAAAATATTAACAAGATGTTACAAAATAATGTTGTTAAGAAAATTTAAGGGCGGATTCTACATAATATAAAAAAATATGCATTTATGGTCAAATTAAACTTCTACGTTTTTTAACTAATAATAACTTTTTATTTGTTCCATCTATCCACTGATCTCGATGGATTGCCAATGTTATAGCCTGCGCGAAACAAAAGTTACATTTCATGGGCGAAAAACCGGTTTGTGCGCAAGCCAGTTAAGGGTAAACGCACCCGGCATCAAACAAACTATCCGCATTATAGGAAATAATTTGTTGACAGCGTCCTGGTTTTCTGTTCAAAGTACGGTAGCTAATAAGCGTTACGGTCAGACCGCGGACGAAGGGTACGGGCTGCCGGTGTTTATATTTTGCCACGGCTTTTAAGTGAGCATGTTCGTCCCCACTGCGCGAGGTCGTAAAAATCCGAAAAATGCTTCTTGCCACTGCGGATCTAAATGTAGGTTATCCATGCACCTATAATTTTAAACTTTTAAAGGGCCAATAGTTAAATGTGTTTACGCCAGGTTTGCCAATTTTGGCCAAATAGATTTAGACAAAACTGAAGTTAAGATATATTTTCCAAAATGCTGCATTTAACTGGGTTGCAAAAGAAATCGGATTTATCTGCAATTTAGGTTATAGGTTTTGCAAATGTACTCTTCTTTTTTTATTTTTGACAGCATCGAACTAAATAATAAGGGTAAACCAACATTTTTGGTTCTTAATGCCAGCCCAAAAAAACCTATTAAATACGAAAAAATGCATGCTTTATGAGTCGCACTTTTAACCAAGAATATTCATATTTTCTGGATCCCAAAATTGTTGTCAAGTTTTCAATTGTAAATAAATCCAATTTCTTTTGCAATGAGGTTTAATAAAACATTATAGAAAAAGTTTCGTAAGTCAAGTACTGTCTAAATCTGTTTCACCAAAATCGGCAAACGTAGAGGGAACACATCTACTTATTAGCCCTTTAAAAATAAAAAAATAGATGCAACAGATAAAAAGTTATGACCGCAAATTGTTGGTTCTTTTCTTTTAAAAATACTTAAAAATTTTAAAACATTTATTTTTGTAAAAATTTTAAGACTGGAGAATGACCTTATTGAAATAAGTAACATTTGCTGCAACTTTCTAAACAAAGGACAAAAATTTTACACACATTTAGACAGTGGCATACTCGTTTTTCTTTTGTTGGAAATATTTCTTCGGATGCCACTCAAGACGCCACTGTACCTATTAATAAAATTGAAAAATTTAAACAAAAATAGGTTAAAAATACTTAGAATATATAAAAAAGAAGCATTTTTTACAACCTTAGCACACTACATATTAAAGACGTATACTTAATTTGTGGGCCAATGTTTATATAATTTATATTTATGGTTATAGTATTAGAATCTGCAAGTTTTTTTCATCGTTCTGTATTACCCTGTATAAGTATATTTTATAGATATGTAGAATCCTTAACACATTTCTATTAACAATTTTGTAATCTCTAATAAAAAATGAGTTATAAGCGCCTTGCCTAATTAACAAAATTTGAAAATATATAGAATCTCTAAAATAAATTAAGTTAGAAATAATGTGCTTTTACCACAAAACTTGAATAAAATTAAAACCAAGATTACCCAATCAGATTTGTTCTCTCTTTTGCACTTTTCACTAGGTATAACCCCCAAATCAACAAAAAGGCACCACCCTGTACAATAAATTTTTGAGTTATACTTGGGCACTTTATAATGGTAATGAACACAAGTAATTAACCACGGTTACTGACTTTTTAAATAAATAAAATACATTTTTTATTGTGGTAACTATGGTTTCTGATTTGTTAAATCAATGGTATACATTTTTTCAGGTGTTTTTCCTAATTTAAATTGACCAATGCAGGGATTTCCACTTGCAATTTTCTTACGACGCCCTGACGCCCAACTTAACTCAACATTTATTATTGAAACAAAAAAATTAAAGCGCAAAAAGAAAAGAAAAGAAAAATTATAAAACAAAAAGTGTTTTAGGTTAAAAGTTTTCCTGCGGATGTATGATTAGAAAAAGGACTACAATAATTTAAAAACACTAAATAATTCTTTTTTTCATTTTAAAAAAGGTGGAAGAACAAAAAAAAGGCCTAACACCCACTTCCATTATATATTTTTCTTTTACTTTCCTAAAATATTTTATTTTTCTACTAAAATACCTTGACTAAACTTTTTGTTGGCGACGCACAGTTTGGGAAGCCCTGGCACAATGTATAGAAATTTAAACAAAATGTACAATTTTTTTTTAAAATATTTGCTATTATTTTATTACACAATTTGTATCATTTTGTTAGAAATAATTCACAACAGATTATCACCTTTAGACTTTTGTGTACAGGGTTATTTTTTTTGGTTGGGATCATTAGGGTATAGGCCAAACGGTAGGTAAGATATACAAAAAAACTAAGATACATGTCTCGCTCTCTTTCCACGCTAACTTGATTAGTTTAGAAGATACAGGGTGATTCTTAAAATTCGTTGATTTTTTTTTATTACTCGGATATTTATGGAGATAGAAATTAACTTCACATACAAAAGTTTTAAAACATTTTACGTAGATTTCAGTGGACTACCTCAAATATACAGGTCATCCAAATTAAGTGTCCGTCATTGGTAACTTCGTTATTATTTGAAATACGAAATAGTTTAGATTAGCAAACTAGTAGAATTTTTACGCTCTTTAAGACTGAATATTAGAAAAAACAATTGACAATTAGATTTCTAAGTTTTACAGAAAAATAACCTTTTTTAAATGTATATTTTATCACCAATAAAAAGATCTTTTAAAATCCTTGAAAAAAGTCCACATGTGATATTCAATTTTTCATGGTTTCGGAAATATAGCGATCCTCGAAAATTTTATTTTACACTGGCATTTTTAAATGAAACACCCTGTATATTACATTTACAATAAATAGATATTTAAAAGATCTTTGAGAAAATACCACATTTGATATGTCTATCTCTTATAGTTTTGGAAATATCGCCATTCAAATCTAAAAATTACGTTAAATTTCCATTATATCACAGCTTTAAGCTATAAGCAATAAGTTTTAGTGTCAGAAATAAAACGTGGAAAATATCTACTATCTTTTAGATTTAAATGGCTATATTATTATTAATGATTATACCATATACAGGGTGTTTTATATAAAAAAATCAGTTCACTATTAAACTCTTGAGGAGGGCCATATTTCCGAAACTGAATGAAAAACTGAATATATTACATACGGACTGCTTTTAAGGGATTTTGAAAGAACTTTCTAATGGTGATAAAATAAACAGGGTGTTCCATTTAAAAAGGGGTATTTCGCTGTATAACTCAGCAACCCGATTGTCAATTGTTTTTTCTAATCTTTAGTCTTAAAGAGCGTGAAAAAAGCTACTAGTTTGCTAATTTAAACGGTTTCATATTTTGAGTAATAACGAAGTTACAAATGACAGACACTTAATTTGGATGACCCTGTATATAAATGTTTTAATTTGTGATAGTCTCTCAAAAGATTGCATTTTTGGTACGATTACAATAATATATTATAACACCTAATATTTTGCATTGTTCTAAATAGCAAACTTAACAATAAAATAAAAACATAGTTGGTCATGGATTGAATTAATTTTGATTTATTTTCTAAATAGTATCTATATAAAAAATTCAATTTAACAAGAATACTAAAACATTTATTACCCAAAACAATACCGACCACAAAAAAATACTTTTATTTATAATAGCAACTAAACAATTATCTTAAGTACTTTTTTGCGCTGGTATTTTGCCACAAAATGTACTCAAATGCTTTTTATTCTGTTCGATGCATTTTCCAACCCTGCTTGTAATCAAACTAATGAAGATATAGCTGTGGATACTTTTAATACGATTAAAACAGTTTGTTTTAAGTTTTTTAAATTTCATAGAAAAAATACCAAATATTTACACATGCATCGAGCAAAATAGAGAGCATTTCAGGACATTTTGTGACTAAACACCAGCTTTTTTTTGTACCTGAAATAATCGTTTAATTGCTATTATTTTTTTTTCTGTGGTTTTTATTATTTTGCTTAATAAATGTTTAAGTACTTTTGGTAAATTATTTTTTTATTTATATACCATTTAAAAAATAAATAAATAATAATTCGATCCATGACCAACTATGCTTATTTTTTGTTCGGCTTTAAACAATACAAAATATTAGGTGTTATATATTGTTGTTATAGCAAGAAAAAAATTTTTTGAGATACTTAGGTACCCCATTTAAAAAAATAGGTTTGGGCTATATCCCAAAAATTTAAACATTCATATTGATTTTAGGTGCGCCACTGGTTTCTACGAAAAAGTTATAAATCTTTTGTATTTGAAGTTCTTCTCATCTGAATAAATGTTTGACTAATAAGAAACAATAAAAATTGACGTATTTTGAAAATAACCCTGTAGCTTCTAAACCAGTCAAATGGGCGTGGATTTACTGCGCCATTAGACTAAACACGTAAAAGAAGGTAGGGACTCGTATCTTAGTTTTTGTATCTCTTATCGTTTAGCTTGTACCCTATGATCCCACCAAAAAAAACATGTACAGGGTTGGTCCGTATATTTAGACTGCGCCTGTCTCGTTTATTATACAAGGTAAAAAGAAACTTAAATACAAAAGTTTGTGTGGAGAAGAAAATGCTATTTTTTTAAATAGAACACTCTGTATATTATGTCACCGTTAAGAAGGTCTTTTAGAAAACTTTACAAAAATACCACATTTGATATATATAGGTCATTCTTAGTTAAGACGCAAATCTCTTATTGATAAAACGCGGCACGACAAAAACTTTGGAAACTTAATAATTTTTTAATATTTCGATGAAAACAATTATTTTAAACGTGTCTACAAGGCGGCCAGGTAGTACAGGAAGTGAAGTTTAAAAAAAATGTAAAAACTCGCAATTATTTGGTCCTGCATGGATTTACTTAAAAATTTAACCGAAGGTAGAAATAATAGTCCAAGACTCAAAATTTATATCTTATCAAAGGACCCCAACACCCTGGAGGTGGTTGTCACCCCATTGGGAGGGTAAACATTTTTTATTACATTTTAACTACAGAAATCGATCCAAAAAGTGATTCTAATCAAAAAATGTATTTGTTATTTTTTCCTTAAAACTAACAATTTTTACGTTATTTGAAATTAAAAGTAATAATTTTTAAACAAAAAATCTACGTTGTAATGGGTTTTTTTTCGAATAACTCAAAAACCATGCATTTGGTCAAAAAACCGGTAAAAAGCAAAATTTTAGCTTAAAAGTTCTAGTAAGTGAGTGATAATAAAACTATGGTCAGTATTTTCTCTACGTAGAAAAAATTAGCTACCGACCTTACTTTTATCATAACTTACTTAATTTTTGTAAGAAAGGTCTGATTATGTACCCTGAAAAAGCTTCACTAAATTTTTCTCAAAAATGCAGCATTTTCTTGGTATTTGACTTTAAATCTACCAAATATTGCATTTGATGAAAAAGCTAACAATTAACACAGTCTCGTCTTGTATTGGTGGTAGAAAACATATATATTTTTTTAATTTTAATTTTTAAATGCTATAATTGGGCTAAAACGGTTAATTTTTAGTAAAGTAGCCATGTAAAAATAGATTTAAGTAATGTTTTCGTGTTAACCGTATTTATCAGAGTGGTTTAAACTGCATTTGCAATGACGATATAAATATAAGAGTTAGATGGAGACAGGTATTTAATTGTTTTTAAAACATTTTAAACCGTATTAATGGGAAAAACGCCTTTATTCGTCTTTTGTTTTTTACGGCTTCTCCAGATGGAGTAACAGTTTAAAAAATCCTATTTATGATCAGCATATCCTAAAAGACTATTTTATTTTAAACAAATAAGTACAGTATAAAAGTATTTATAATACGTGATTAACCAAAAAAACTAAATTCTATAGACTACAAGTAAATATACAGATAAGTTAAAATGTTTAAATGAATAATTTTAAATAAAACATAGGAGGATAGAGACTTTATTCACTTGTTTTCAACTGTATTCAGAGACTTTTAGTAATAAAATAAATTACAAAATGTCTTCCCACCTAGATCTAATTGCGCTTATTAAAAACTACATACTCATCGACATTTGTGCAACGTATTTGATTTTTCCGAGTTAGTAAACAAATTCCAATTTTACTAAAAAATTGACATGCCACAAGAGGAGACGTAAAATACGAGGACAAACGTAAACCTTTTTTTTAAGAAAAAAAACTTAGGCAATTTTAATTGCTTGATTAAAATACTCTATTTTGTTGACTTTGTGTAAATTTGTAATTTTAATAAACTATTTGATTTAGAAGCACCCTAAATTACTAACTAATACATAAACAGACACGGCCCGGGGACATGCCAGGGAGAGATGTTTTCTGACTTTGAAATTAAATTGTGACTAAACTAAGTATAACAAAGTAATAAATTCGAGTGACCACTTATACGAACACCAGTTTTAGGAGATAGTCACATTCTTTTAATAATTTTTCGTAACAAGGGTGTTTTTCACTGTGAACATCCAATTTACGTCTTAACCAAGAATGACCCCTGTCTATCTTTAATAGTTCAAAAATATATCGTTTTATATCTGGATATAATATTTATTTCATCTACACCTACAGTCTTAGTTTAGTGCCGTAGGTAGGTATAATGGAAATTATAATATCTACTCTTTTTCAAATTTAAGTGGTCATATTTCAAAAACTATTAAAGATAGATTTACCAAATGTGGAATTTTTGTAAAGTTTTAAAAAACATTTTTAATTATGACATAATATAGAGGGTGTTACATTAAAAAAATATATAGCTTGTTCACACATTTTTGTCTCACTCTGTATCTGCAAAGTTTTTTGACGGTTTGGATAATGCTCCAAAACTTTTGTATTTAAAGTTTCTTTCTACCTTGTATAATAAACAAGATGGGTGGTGTCTAAATATACGGACCAACTCGGTACATTTTAAAATATTTTTCTTGCGTAAAACAACTGCCTTTATCCTAACTCATACATACTAAGTATGAATGCAATTACAAAACCGGGAGCTTCCTAAACAACTTTAATACATATTTATGAGCAATCACTGTAGGTTTCAATGTAATAAAAAGGTCAAAATACAATACTCTCTCAAGATTGTCGGCAACATTTAACGTTTATTTTAGCAAAAGCTTTTAAAATAATGCTTGCATTTTAAGCATTTGTTGGGTTAAGTTCAAAAACAAGCGCTTTTACTTTACTAGAAAGAACTTTCGGTTGTATTTTTAAATTGTTCTGTTTTATAGTAAAAGGCAAACACTTAAAACTTTATACTTTTTAAAGTCACCTTTTATTTACTGCCGACACTACAAATTTGTCGTTAAATTTAAAGAACATAGTGTCCAGATTTCATTGCAATTGCAGGTTATTTTGGTTATTATTAGATATAGAGACTTGCGGTTTTCGAAAACTGTTGCTTTTTTTTGATGAAGCAAAAGATGACACTAAAAGATTTTTCATGGCTCTCTTAGTTTTGGACATACAGGGTAAAATTCTTTTTTTTTTCGAAATTTTCAAATTTAAGTATATTCTCGGAAACGTCTTTGCCATATTTATCCTTGCGTAAATTTGTTGTAGGTAATTTAACTGCAACATGGTTACAATCATGAGCCTGATGAGCTTTTAGCTTATCTTCGCTACCCAAAATAAATCAAACATCCATCGCAAAAATATTTAGCATGATCGTGTTTAGATAATTGACTTGAAATCGGCCTAGACAATTTTCTTATTAGACAATAATGTTGATTCCCATAATCATCACTAATGACTAATAAGTTAACATGTGTAGGTTTTCGAGATCTAGATCTAGATCTAGATCTATAAGGAACCTACAACTTCAATACTATTTTTGCCATTTTCGAAAAGTTTTTCCAAGCCATAAACATTGCCTTCATTGGGTTAAACTTAATAGTTGGCTTGTAACATACATCAAAAATAAAGACTGATATTAGTAGATATTTTTACGTAGAATTCAGTGGTGTAGTTAGATCTTTTAAAACTTTTATATTTCTCGAAATATAAACTAAACATATGATTTTTTAAATGGAACACCCTGTATATTTTTTTATTATATTATTGTAGGTGGAAGCTTTTTAAAAATGTATAATACCTAATAGTTACTTTATACTTATAGACCCTATATTAAAGTTTTAAATTTTAATTTGAATTTGGCATAGATAATTATATTGATTAGATGGCATGATAAAGCTTCATAAGAAAAAAATAAAAAGCCCTTAGTTTATAATTTGTTTAAATTTTACAGCAACATAACAATTTTAACTAATTTACTCCACCCAGCACCCTTAGCTAACCGTCAGTTTCTTAAGTTTGTTTACTTATTAATTAATTTAAAACTGAACATTTTGCATCAGCGCCAATGTGTTTATAATCAAAACAGTATCCAAAATCAGTATGTCATCCATAATTTTTAGAAAAACATTTGATTTAAAACAAAATAATAAAGGACATGTTTGAAACTGAAACCTTCAAAATTTAAACTTCAGTAATAATTTTGTTTACAGTATTATGCCCACTTTTCTACTATTTTCTTAAAAATCAATTATTTTTCCTAAAATTTTGGATATATACTGATTTTGGACACTGTTTTAAGTATAAACACATTGGCGCTGATCCACAATGTTCAGTTTTAATTATTTATTAAGAGAATAAACTTAAGGAACTAAGGGGTGAATAGGGGTGCTGGGTGGAGTAAAGAAGTTAAAACTTTTATGTTGCTGTAGAATTTAAACAAATTGTGAACCAGTATCGGTTGGTGTATTCTAAAGTATGTGTGTATGTCTGATTTAGGGAAATAAATAATTACGTGTATAAATTTCGGCTTTCATTTTCCTACGGACATTACAAGTGTAATGGTCACTTTATTTTTTTGTTATGATATCTTTATCATGGCCCACTATGCTAAATTCAATTTTGAATTAAAAAAATAATTAAGGGACTGTAAATCATATATCATATAATAACTATTAAGTATTATACATTTTTAAAAGGCTCTCATTCGCCATAATTTAATGAATAAAAATATACAGAGTGTTCCATTGAAAAAAAACATATGTTTGGTTTATATCTCAAAAAAAATAAAAATAAAAAAAAATTAACTAAACTTACCACTGGCTTCTTCGAAAAAATATCTACTAATATCAGTTTTCACTTTCGCTGTAAGTTACAAGACAACTTAAATACAAGGGGAGGGTGTCCGAAAACGGAAAAAATGAATTTTGCCCTGTATATCACAAGCAAAGAGGGTCATAAAAAATCTTTAAGTGTCATTTTTTGTTTCATTAAAAAGAAGCAACAGTTCGCGAAAACCGCAAGTCTCTATCTCTAATAATAACCATGATAGACTAAAAACCATTAACAAAGATGCTACAAGCGTCATACAAATAAAGACGGCAATCAACTATCGCTGTCCAAACGCGTCGTTCACATCGTGTGCGAGCAACAAAAAGGAGAATAATTGAAAGTAAGACAGAAGTGATGGTGGACTGGCGAGAACTTTATCCTGCAATTGCAAAGAATTTAGGACACCCTGTACAGGGTAACCGGCGAGGTATCCGAGATACTTTGGATATATATTATATGACTAATTTTAGGCAAAAATGATTCTATTCGCTTTTCCGAATCGACAACCTTGGGGTAAAATTAACTTTTTTACCGAACCAAAAGAGGTTCTAGCAGTGTTATTAAGTGTATGTTTACCCATTTATTAGTAATAATAATAAACTAAAAAACAAAAACCTAATATATTTAAAAAATAAATAAACTTAAAAAAATCAATAATACTCAGTTAAAGGGTAAAAACAATAAAACAAATAATAATATAAAAAATAGGTTGAGTAATAACATGTGTGCTAAACTGCTCAATGTTAATAACTTAATATACAAAAGCTCTTTAATATTAAATCGCTGTTATCGTCTGAGTGTTTTTTTTTTACTTTTTAATGAGTTTTATTATAATTTTATTTTTTGAAGTCGGTTTAGATTATTTTTTAATGTTTAATAATACATCAGATGGTACTCCCTCCGCCTGGAACGACACCATAGGTTTTTTAATGGATTTGCATAACCGTTCTATGGTCTCTCATGCGCCATCATCTTAGGAGGGACTAAGTGTGCTGATGCTTGTGAAATATGTCAAAGGGCAAATAGTAAATATACTTGATTATATAAAGAATCGTCTATCTTTATTACATACATAAAAATTGGGCGTACTGTTTCGAAAATAAAAGTGGATTGCTATCGTTTATCTTTATTAGACAATAAAATAGTGACGTAATCGTCATTTTTACTGATTTAGTTTAATTGTACATTTCGTAATAATGTTTGTTTATGGTATTTTACTTAAGTTACAACTTTTCATGATTCATTCAGGCAAAAATTGATGAACTCACTCTCTCCATTATTTTAATAAAAATTACATCGATTATGTGCCGCTAGAGGGCCCTTTATCTACATTGTAAATTGTCTTTTTGCGTGTTATTACAACAAAAGATCCCTTTAAATGAATTCTAATTAATTTAACAAATAGATACTTGTTTTGTTGTGCCAATTTTTTTTTATTTACTTTTTATTATCGTCTACAATTAGTTTAATTATTAAGTAAATCTATCCTATAATAAATAATTATTAATTTTATTTATTAAGCAATGCACAGGTTTGACCTTAACACGTAAATAAATAGAATTACCCGTGCCTTTTATTTAACTTTGTTTGCTTCGTACAGAATATTTTTTAAGACCGTTAAGAAGGCCTTTTTTTTGGACTAAATACTAACGTACCGTGGATGTCTTAAGTGAGGTAAGAGGGATCTTGTTAACACCGAGCTTAAAGACATTCGCTGGCAGCAGGTTTCACAATCTAAAATAGAGTTAAAAGAACGAACAAAGTGAGAAGTCCAGTTGAACCGTATAGGGATGCATACATGCGGCACCACAAGTTTCTCTGTTGGAAACCGTGAATAAAGGAATTAAACTGAAAAATTTTTAAGAGTAGAAGCTATAAAAGTACCTACTACCAAGCAATTCCCCACAGCCCGACGATGGGCAGAAAGTGAAAGCCTTTCTGTAAGTGAAGAATCATTGATGAGGCGAACTGCTATGCTTTAAATGAAATCAAGAAGGCTTAGGGTTGTGAGGGACGCCATGCCTCAGATATGAGCACAATATCCCAAAGGAGGTCGGATTTAGGACACATACAAAGTATTTAAATTTGAAGAGAAAAATACTTTTTGGCTAGCAAGAGAAATCCAAGCTTTTCTTAAGTTGCCGTGACTATCGATATATTATGTTTTTTCCAGTTAAGGTTATTCTTAAATGTGCATGAACACAAAATTGAAGGTGTCTGCTCTGCAAAACTTGGCCGGTCATAAGTAAAGTTTATAATGATTTTTTTTGCGACAAGGCACATGATTAAGTGTTGGATGCATTAAAATGGGCGAGATTTTTGGCGCCCCAATTTAATAGTAAATAAAGGTCCTGTGAAAAAAATACCTACATAGCTTTACGTTTGCTTTTCAAATCAGCTTTAGATATCGGTTTAGAAACCTGAAAACTGAAGTAAAGGGTACTGTCGTCATCAAAACTATAAATGGAATTAGTTGTGGACAAGGAAAGGTCGTTGATGTAAAGAAGATACAATGTTTGTGCCAGTACTGAAACCTGGGCCACTTCAACATTTACTTGGAAAAATCTTGAACAGTGGTTATTCACAATAACGTTTAGAAAGAGTTTGGTTAAAAGACCATATAAGGGAAGTTTATTGAGGGGCATGTCAGACCTGGCTAAAACCTTTGGATATATCAAGAGCAACGATCTGGGACTCACCCAGAAACTTAAGAGACTTATTCCAGCAGTGTGATACAAAGGAAAGAAGATCTGCTGTAGATCTTTCGTGGCAAAATCCATACTGCCTCTTATGCAAAATTTTGGGTTTTTTAAATACTAAAGGATTTGTAAATTATTGAATTTTACCATTACTTTACAAAGAACTTAAAGACGTGAAATTTGTTTATAGTTCGATGGAAGAAATTTAGATTCTTTGTTGGAAATAGGTTAAATGCGTGCAGCTTTTTAGTTATCTGGAAAAATACCTGTATTGTAAGAAATTCGAAAGAGCCGAGTTAAGATGGGTGCAAGATCTGGAGCACATTTTTTTTAAAACGCCTGCCGGTGTGCCATTCAGCCAGACAACTTATTGGTGTTAAAAGAAGAAAATATACGCTTAACGTGTTTCACCTTCAAAATAATATTGGGCATTTATTGAGGAACTGAGGCAACAGCATTTTATATCGGTATCATAAGGGTAAACTGCTTTATGTAAAAATACTACATAATATGTTAAAAAGAGTAATTTTTCTAAACATTATGACGTTATTTTAACACTTTAAACATGTGCTCTTTTAATGCCATTTATATGGTATTTTTATATTTTATTTAATGCAGCAGTAAACGCGACATCAGCTAAACCAAAAGATTAAGTTGCCCTAAATTCCGCCTTAACTTCTTCAAATATGTTAATAGATTTAAAATTTAAAATTTTACAGTGTGCAAATAAATTCAGTAAAAAACGTAAAAAAAAATAATTAATTAGTCGCAAGCCAAAGGTACTGCCTTAAAAAATCAAGCAAGAACTTTTGCGCCACCTTGCATTCCGTTAATAAGATTATTACGGTTTAATTTTTGTATGTAAAAGTTTTAACTTACCAGTGTCAACAAATATATTTGGCTTAAATCATAATAATTTTATAGTAGTTTACGGTAACGAAAAAAAATAAGTATGCAATACAACCATAAAGTTTTGCTTACTTATAAAGAAAATCGCCATTCGGCGGTTTTTTATAACTACGTATATAAAAACCGCTGAAAATAATAATTAATTTGTTATTATCGGCGGTTTTTATCAATTTTATCGATAGAAATAACTTATCAGGACATATTCGTCAGCATTTAGGTTAACAATTAGATACAATTTAGAATTCTTAAAAATTGAAATTTATTAGTCTGAAAATTATACTATGAACATTAAAAAATAAAAATTAGAAAAAATGTATAAAAAATTATTAAGGAAAAAATATAAAAAGAAAAAAAAGTTATATATCTACCCGGAACTGAACTCGGAAACTGTCGTTTACGGGTCAGCAATTCAACTTGTCTTAACCTTGTCGCTATCAACGATCTGAAAAATAAAGCGGATAGCTAATAGAAAATGTTCCCCATATATTTTCAATAGACCTGCGCACGAATTTTTGACCCCACACTGGGAGAGTTGCTGTACACCTTTGCACATGCGCAGTTCTCATAAAAGTTAGTGTTTTTCAATTAAAATCCAATATAGTGTTGGCAACATTGACAAAATTTGCAGTATTTTAATAAATATAGTGGTTGGAACACTGAAAATGTTTACCTACATAGCAACAGGGCCACACTCATGATAATTTGGGATTTTCCGATTGTAAACGCCAGGTAAAATTGACGCCGTCAACCGCCCAAAAACCAACCTCTCATCTACGGTCGACCGTTATTAGTCATTTGGTATTCTCGCTAAGCACAAATGAAAGGACATTTGTGCTTAGCGAGTCTTCGTGTTTTTCAGTGGTGTTTTTAACTTTTGTTTATTTTAGTTTTGATAAACCAAAACTAAATAATGAGTTATTGTATAGTGTTGTTTTGCAGAAATTGGAAGGTTTTTCTTGTGGTTTTGATTGCAAATATGAGGTCAGTCAAAAATTTTCAGCATAAAATTTTCTAAGATCATGAACGTTTGCAAACGACCAGAGGCAAAGGTGATAACTTGGTCAAGTCAAATGAGGCAACGGCGTTTACAAATGGCACAACACGCCAAGTTTAACTGAACGAAAACTGCTACGGCAGCGAAAGTGAAATAACAGTGTATAAATTGAGTCCTCAAACTAGTTACACCAAAATTAATTGGTTTTATGATAAAATAAATCAAATACCAATTGATTTAGTTTTGTTGTGTCAAAGTAGTTTTAAGAAGAAAGATAATAACGCAAAAAATATCGTGCAGTTTTAAGGTTTAGTCAAAGAGGGTCCAGCAAAAAACAAAATTCAAGTTGAGATTAGTGCTTCAAAGCACTCTCGTATACTAAATTATACAAGACAAAAAAGTACCCAATATCTAAACCGGTTTAATTTTTAGGGACTTCTATGGAAGACGAGTACAAACTTAAAATAAAATATTTAAATATGTGTATATATTCAAGAAACAAAATTAGGTAATTGTCTAGAAAGTTGCGGCCACTCCGATTTTGACGAAATTTGCTATACCTTGGTTTTTGGGGCGCTGATCACGAATCTATTTTTTTTCGGAAACGGTTCGATCTTGAGATATTCGTCATCATGGCCAAACTGTTCTTATTTTTACTATAATTCCCTTTTTTTGCACTAAGTTACTGATGTAACACTAAATTAGCACACAATATTTTATTTAACTATAAAAAACCCTTTTTAAAACATGTTTTTCTTATTGGTTTTTAGCCTTTCTTTATTAATATAAAAAGTTTGCTTTAAATCAAGTCGCCATGTCTGAAACCATTATACACATAGGTGTATGCATGGTTGTAGCGTTTTAGGGGTAAAAGATTTGGAATTTAATGAAAAAAACGTGTAAAATAACTAAAAAAAGTTTTTATTTTTAAAGATGTTTATATAATATTGTGTGCCTGTTAGGTGTTATATCAAGAATTTTGTGCAAAAAGAAGGCGGAATAGAGTGAAACTAAGAATTGAATTTCAACTTTGATGATGAATATCTCGAGAACGAAACGTTTCAAAAAAAAGTCGTGATTAGCGCCCCAAAAAACCCTCATTTACCAAATTTCCAAACCCGGTCCTGTTGTTTGTTTTCCGCTAGTCTGTAAATTTTTAGTGCGCATGCCCACAAGTGTACTGCGCAGTGCCCACGTAGGGGTTATTGTCATTTTTGCTGTATTTATCCTTATTATTTTTCAGATCAGTGGTCGCTATTAGAAAACTTAAATATATTTATAAATTTTTATAATATGCTTAAAGATATAAGCAGTATTTATTAATAATTTTTCTTGTATTTTTCCTTTTTCTGAGAATTTTAAAGTTTGTTCCACCCTCAATACATGCATACTTTAATTGGTAATACTTTGGATTTAGTTTTGTGAAAGGATCAGTTTTTTTTCTTGCCGCTAAAATACTTCTGGTTTTTGTCTAAAGATGTACAAACATACATATTTTTTAACTTATGAAAAGCTTCGAAAAAATCTTTGTATGTAGGTGTCAAACGTGTCTTCCAGTTTTATTTTTGTTTGTTTTAATCAGTAATAAAAATAATATTTAACAATAAAAAAATAATTTTATTAAAACTAGGTTAACTTTAACAAAACTAATGGACATTCAAACGGAATATTTTAAATCTAGGGTAAAAGTAAATTAATTAAACTTAATTTTCTCAAAAATTATTTTAGTGAGGTTTTCGGCAAATTTGGACGCAATTATTAGTCTTTATGATTACCTACATTGCAGCTTTGGTATTAAACTTACCACTTATATACAGAGTAGTAAATATGACGTTTTTTTTGGAAAATTTTGTTCTGCAACTTTTTAAATAAAACATTTTTTGAAAATTAAATTTTTATAATAATCATATAATCATTGTGACAAACAATTTTGGCAAATTTTGGATATTCTTTGTAGATCTAAAGATATGATTTTTACTATAAAAGTTACATTTTAGCGTTATCACCCTGTATAACGCTGACTTTTAGTCCTATAAACTCCTAATGTTTAACGTTTTAAGCAAAAAGTAAAATCTCTTTATTCTTTAAAAAAAAAATAATTTTATAATACATTGGGTGGACTATGTGTAAAAGGAAATGTTTTAATAGTTTTTAAATTTTTTCATAGTTCTTATTTTTCGTTATGCCAAACTACAGAATTAACTTTTTAAATTTCAAAAGTATTTTTAAATCCAGGGATCAAAATCCCGAAACGATTTTTTCCGTTGCTTAGTTTGCGTAATAATGCTCTTATTGTATGGTTGTTCAATCCTTGGATATGAGATAAAAGATTGTCGTAATGTAAGGAATCTGTCTCATATTTTAGAACCGTTTTCATTAAAACTTAAAATATTTACTACTTGGGGGTTTTGGGGATGCCCAATTTGTTGCTAATACTTGCTCTTTTGCCAGGTTAACCATATTTAATCTTAGAATTTATAAAAGCTATTTCTGTAGTTTATGGCATAAAACAAAACGAGAATTATGAAAAAATACAAAAAATCTTTTATACATGGATTTACTTTTTTCCTCACTCTTTATGTATTTTTTTCCAAAAAATAACGCAATTTTTACCACTCTGTATAAAAGAGGTAAGTTTAATACCAAAGCTGCAATGTCGGTAATCATAAAGACTAATAATTGCGTCTGATTTTGCCAAAAACTGCACTAAAATAGTTTTTGTAGTCTTTGAGAAAATAAAGTTTAAAATTTTTCGTCAAATTTAAATTTTTCCGTTCGAATGTTCAGCAGATATTTGGCGGTTTTTAATTGGTTTTGTAAGCAAAACCGCCAGTCGGCGGCTTTTATCAATATATGTAAAAACCGTTGGTTATAGCAAATTAATGTTAATTTTCGGCGGTTTTCATATACGTAGATATAAAAGACCGCCGGATGGTAATTTTTCTTAAAATTGAGCAAACCCGCTGACTTACTTATTAGTAGTTCTTACACTGTAAGGTAATTAATTGCATGTTATTATATGTTTGGTCACTTTGACAGTGGCAGAGTTATTTAAAAATAATTAGAACCAAAATAATTTCTTTTTTTATTTTTAGTCGTTAATAAGTATATTAACATACTGCTGATATCTCAAAAACCTGCAATAATTAACGTATAGTGTGTTATATATTTTTGATGCAGAGTTTATTATAAAGTCAAAATTTGTTGAAATATATGAAGTGTTTCATTTTAAAAAAGCGACTTGACAATGAAAATTATGTTTTTGAGACACCTTGTATATCAACTAGTACTGTCAGAGAAAAAAAGTGTATTTAAATAAACATTTTTTTATTTTATGTTTATTTTGGTATCTTTTACAGGGTCGAGGTAATTTGCTGTATAAATAGAGTATATTTATGAAAATTATTTAGTATTGCTAACAAACATTAATTTTACTGTAAAATTATAATTTAAATATCGCACACCCCGTTAAAAAGTAAATGAAAAAAATAAAAAATAAAAATATTTTCTAACATACTTTATGTCCCTGCAAAACCGTATTATTGTAAATTAAACGTAACTCCTAAAAACGTCGCTACATAAGGCGGTACTATAATTCCTATGGGCGGTACCATTGTATAGCATACTGTATTACCGTCAATTATATTTTCCTTAATTTTTATATTTTGAATTAATACAGTTTTTAACGGGATGTGCGATATATACAATACTTTTATATGAATCATTAAACTTAAATTTTAAGTTATTTAATAAAATATTACCAAGTTTAACGATAAACTAAAAAAACACAATAATAAGATACTGCAACCTACAAATTTTATAATAAAATAAAATATTTATAAGTTCTACTTCTAAAATACTTTTATAAAGAAATAAATAAAGGTTTTTTCTTAAAATAACTTTACGATTGTTTTATGTCAGTAAATGTGTATTTTATATCACCTATCAATAACTAAACAAAACTTGTATTAATGCCAAGAAACTGAATTTTATTGTTGTGTCAATGATAAGGCTACTATAAATGTTAGTTGTTTGGATCAATGTCACTAATGACGCGAATGACAAATATTTGCAGTCGTGTTGTTTAACAACTATTTTACTACCTAAAGAATAATAGTTTAATAACGTTTACAAATACAACAGCAATATTAAATAACTATATTAAACCCCGTTGAAGTTTGATTGGGTTTAGAGTTATAAAAATGGTCATATACAATCAATTTACCACATAAAGCCCTACTATTAGCTGCCCCCTGTACCTTCGTACATCGTCTTCGAATAATGCATGGGTTGCGAGATCTCAGCAGACAGTAAAAAGCACCGAAACCAGTAATTTTATTGGTTCAGACGGTTATGCAAAACTGTCACATTGGGGGGAGGTCATGGGTAGTTCTGACTAGTTATTTTTTTAATTCGCTTTATTAAGAAATAAAAAAAGATTTAACTAACCAGAACATTGTAAGAAAAGGATTTCGAGCCTTTAAAGAAATTATTTAATTTATATTTAAAAAACATGACTCATGACAGTTTTGCATGACTGTGGCGCTTCGAACTAAATTACCGGTTTGAGGCTTTTTACTGTCTGGGCAAGTCTTGCAGCAGTATTTATGGCCTGGTGGGCAAAAAAATAGGTAAATATTTTTATTTTTTAAAGGCACAAAATCCTTTTCTTACAATTGCGCAAGAATTGCTAAGCTACCAATAACTCTCTCTTTTTGGGACATTTTCGCTTCTATCCTACACTTTGCGCCCCTTCCCTTGAATTATTTGGATTAAACTACAACCTAACATTTAACAAAACATGTAAGTTTTACCTTCCTTTTATTTTTAATTTTGCGCGCCTCGGACTTGGTGCTAATGCCGTCGCTTCAAACTTGATCGGGCACTGTAACATGGTATAGCAGACACTAAGAAATATCACACTAAGTCCAGTCAAAATGCATTTTTTTTTAATTTGCATCAAAAATAATTTTGTATTTATTAAAAAAATTAAATAAATTGTGTTGAGAGGTCGCAGTAATCGGACCATAAAATTTGAGAAAAGTAATGTGTGTAGTTTAATTTCATGAACTTGCCGCAAAATATGGCTTGACGTTCCTAAAATAACAAGTCTAAATGAATATAATAGCATTACAGAGCCATCTACCAACCCCCAAGACCACTAACCAAAACTAAATCTTTATATTTTCTTTGCCAGACGGTATAGCATTTGACAACATTAAAATCTCTTATAATCTAGCGACATGTACAATAGGCAACCCACAATACCTTTTGCTTGTTTAATGGTGTACGACCTACCCAAAATATGCATATCATATAATATATGTTTTTTAAGAAAAAAGAAAATTAAACATTAAAAAAATTTGGGATTAGACGTCTTAGTAACCAAAGGATCAATTTTCAAAATATATATATATATATATATATATATATATATATATATATATATATATATATGACACGTGTTTCGTCTTCGTTAAGGCTTTTCATAGCCGCTTCAGGTCGATAGACACCTTGAGGATGCCCTGATTGACTATAAATATTCTTTCTGTATCCTAGAACTAACAAATATTGACAACCGGTGCCATCTCACCAAGAAATTTAAAAACAAACAGCCATGGCATCGAGAGGTTAAAGGTGGTAGGTAAAAGTGCGCCATCTAGTTGTATATAGCCAGTTTCCTTAGGGTTTGTTGGCATAACTGTATGTTGCATACTTAACTTTTGCCATATACAACTAGTGTGAAATTATGGCTTGGCGTTTAAAATATATAGATTTTTTTTTGCACAAATAAGATCAATTTAATTTTTGTGGCTGCCAATAAAACGTTGTATGTACCCTGAGGTACCAATAAAATTTCATAATTTGATTATAACGCACCCAAATTAAGAATGTAATATTGTCATTAACTTCTTTTGTAATACCTGAAAGGCGCTTTGTAACTTACAATGCTAGTAATTGTGTACATCATTTAATTTATGAAATAAAATAATTTTTAAAAATATTTTATAATGGGCGTACATATTCAAAGTCAAAAAAAAAAATACATAATAGGCCAACGGCAAAGTAGTGGTGTTAACAGTCGCACCTGGGGCAGAGAAGTCAATTAGTGACAGTTAGATTTAAATATATATATATATATATATATATATATATATATATATATATATATATATATATATATATATATATATTTATATATATATATATATATATATATATATATATATATATATATATATATATATATATATATATATATATATATATATATATATATATATATATATATATATATATATATATATATATTATTTCATGACGTTTATACATAATTCTAAAGATGTGTATTTATGCTTAAATTAAAAAGTTTGTTGCAAATAGTGCCGGCTTAAACAACGTTTTTGAGATGGGTTGCATGGCAAGTACGGCTCACTAATAGTGTTTGCAACTAACAGCGATAGTAATATATTCAGTGAATTAAAAAGAAGAAGCTAACAGTAGTTAATACTATTTTAAAAAATACTTCACAAGAAATCACGCAACCTGCCCATGATCCCGAAAGCAAATTTTGAGAAAAAGTCTTAATAAAACAAATAGGTAATAAACTATCCCAATAGAATTTGGAAAACCTCTTTAAAACGAAAGGAATGAAAAATAACCACATTTCAGCATTAAACTTTAGCGATAAAAGACTATGAAGTTTCATAGGGGCTTTGGCAGGTGCCCGGAACCAAAGGTTAATAAATTAAAACCTACCTTTGTAATTTTGTAAAAGCTGAATTTTATATTATGTTACTTGGGTACCTATGGGACGATATTTTTCTAGTCCGTAAATAGTGTTTTGACATTTCCAACCTCTCGGCAGACAATCATTTTGGGGTTGCCCAATGGTACTGTTACAAAAAAACTGATTGTTTAAAGAAAAACTTTTATGGTTGTTTTGTAAGAATAGATGGTAAGTATTAATTTAATACAAGATTATGTGTAGCACGAATCGTGTTCACCAGTGATTGATTGCCTAAAAAAACTTATACAGGGCCTAGGCACTCATAAGGCGACTGATTCCTTATTTTAGTTGTACCTGCGCCCGACAGATGGCGCCACACTTCAGACAGAATCGTTAAAGGGTAAATTCGTTAATAACTTGGAGGCAATGGTTTCCTGCTCTATGACAGTTATTTGATTCGCCATCTTGTTTATTAATGTTTTTTAATTTGTTATTGTAATATTCATTGTTACCTGTTATTAAAAAGTCAGTTAGTTTTTATGTCAGAATATTTAAAAGTCAACTTTTGCATATTATATTATAATATAAAAGTGGCGACGAGGATTATTTAGATAGAAATGGACCCCAAAGAATTAAAGAAACTGATTCCTGCTCTGACAGATACCATAAAATCAAGGGAAAACTGTTCAAAAGATGTCAACATAAATTTTGAAAAGTACGATAAAAACATTAAATCATGAGACGTATTTATCAAAAGATTGGATAAATAATTTAAACTAAAAGGCTTAGTTTGAATAATCATAAAACTAATGAGAAAAAGAAACAAAGGGGAGAGCAAAGGAACTAAAAACGAAACTATCAAATATAACTTTTTAATTTATGTAACAAAATGACGTTATTTAAAAGTGATCTTTTAATTTTTACATGTTAATCAGTTGGTCTAATGTAAACAAAAATAGTAATAGGAACAAGAAAGCCACTTTTGTTTTTTAAGTCCATATAAAAGATATCCTTAAATTTGATCCTAAGTAGTCAAAGTTTGCCTTAAGTAAAAACCTGAAAAATAATTAGCATTAGTAAACGATTTGGGGTTTTTAAATTATGTAAGATTTCCAAAGTATTCTCCGTCAACATTAATTTAATTTTTTTAAAATAACTTACCTCTTGCATTTTTGGAATATGTCACTTTTCTCTTAGAGGGATGAAATAATTTAATTTAATAATAAACTTAACGGTATTGAAGCTAAGTCGTACGATAAGGGTAACATTAATTACAATTTAATTTTTTCAGCAAGATGTATATGGTGTCATTAAATCAACGACTTAATTAATGTCTTGGAACAGCAGGTAGACATTTAAATCATTTCTGGTAAATCTTTAATTTTATGTTATACTTGTGTTATTTATTTTATTTATTTTTCTTACTTAAGAGCCACACGTATTTATTTTCTTTGTGCAACATCTTCAAATTTAAGGAGGGTTATTGTAAATAAATTATTTGATGATTGAATTAAAAAATATCATTAAATAAATGCCAAATCAAGAAATAAATATTGTCTTTCATTTTTGTCTTGCACTATTATTAAAAAAATATATATATATAGGAATTTTATGACCTATTCATTACTGATTAAACTTGTATATGTATACAAAATATTCCAGATAAAAATGCACTTTACAAGGAACTCATAAAACATAGGAGATGTTTTAAATTGTTAATTAAAAAATTTTTGTAAAGAATATGATTTATGAGTAATCTGTAGATACTATAAATACAGTGTGGACATAAAAAGTGAGAAACCCCTGATAACTTGATTGACAAATCTAAAATTTGTGGTAGATGCATAATTACTTGAGAAGCCTCTTAAAGGAAACAAAGGATTTTTAGGATAGTAAGGACGGAAACGTGTTTTTATTAATTTTACAAAAAAAGTTATTCTTTATAAAGAGTTCTACATGGTCTAAAACCTAAAATGTAATTATCTGATATTAGTTATTTGCAGTGGTTTGCAAAATATGTCAAAAAATATGAGTTTTGCTCAAGAGGAAAGTACCTTTATTTTTGATAATATCGAAAGTTTTTATAAAGTAAATATGTTTGGGATTAAAAGTACCATTAAAATATGCAAATTGGTTTATAAATAATTTTCTCTAACATATTTTTGTTACATATTACATTTCGAAATAATTATGAACTAATGTATAAACTTACATTTTCACAGAAAACGCATATTAAATTAAAAATTTTATTTCTTGAAAATAAACAAGTTTGCATACTTAAATGTCATTTTTAACTCTAAACATCCTTTCTTTATAAAAACTTTCGATAAATTAAAAAATAGAAGTAATCACCTCTTAAAAAAAACATATTTTTTGACATACCTCGTATACCACTACACAAAATTAATATCCAAAAATTGCATTTTAGGTTTTAGGCCATGCAGAACTTTTTTAAAGAATAACTTTCTTTCGTAAAATTAATAATAAATAAGTTTTCCATATGCAAACTTAAGTAAACACGCTGTATAATTAAGAAAAAAAACAACTGTAAAACAAATACATTAGAAAATAGGGAAAGTCCAAAATTTTAATTAATAATATTGATCTTTTTCAGCGGCTACATACAGCAAGATATGAAAAAAACTAATTTTTATATTTTAAGAACAACTATCTATCTTTTTTCCAAAATAAAAACAACTTTTAACTACATGTTAACGCAATTTATCGTAAGGCACAATTTTATTAGTATCCCTCAATTTTTAACATAATTGTGGGACACTCTAAAATTGTGTTCTATGAAAAAATGCGTTTTGAGTTGAGCTTCTCAATGGTTATGAGATGCAATATGAATGGTATAATTTCTTTTCAAGTTTAAATCATTAAATTCTGATATTTTAAAAATAAAAATGTAGTAAAA